>AYEL01058500.1:0-15758 GCA_000484575.1 Olivierus martensii
AGAGATTAATAAAAAGAATCCTAAAATTGAATTATATTAATTCAATTAGTTAATTTTTTCTTAATTATTAGTAATTAATTAAAGATCAACAAGCTATCAAAGACATCAAATTTTTATAAGACTAGTCACGTCAATTTTGGTGTTAGCTATTTCAGTTTAAAGTTTTGAATTGTGATTGTATTTTAGTTATCTTTGGTTTCTAACAGTCACCATTTCAGTGATTGTGTGATCATTGTTACAAGATTCTGTTTTACTTTTATTTTACGTTTTAATTTAATTTAATTTTTATTTTATCATGAGTTGGTTACATTGGTCAACAAGCTATCAAAGACATCAAATTTTTATAAGACATTCAATCAGGTCAATTTTGGTGTTAGCTATTTCAGTATAAAGTTTTGAATTGTGATTGTATTTTAGTTATTTTTGGTTTGTAACAGTCACCATTTCAGTGATTGTGTGATCACTGTTACGAGATTCTGTTCTACTTTTATTTTACGTTTTAATTTAATTTAATTTTTATTTTATCATGAGTTGGTTACATTTGTGAAATGTGTCAGAAAAAACGTAAAATATAAAACGAAAAACGAGTATATGAGGAGCGGTAGGAAAATGACTTTTCCATAACAAATCACATGGATAAACTGCTTTGTTTAAAACGAACATTTTCCTAACTTTTGTGATTTTAGTCGGAAAGTAATACAGTTGTGACTCGCAATTCGACATCCCACAATTCGACAATTCGGTTTTGCGTGATGGCACATATCCGTGCATGGGATTGTGTGATGTCATTTGCTATTTATCAATTCTTTTTGTGCTACTTTACTGTTTGCCAGTGTTGTTTGTGTTAATTTTCAATTCTAGATGTTTCAGAAAGTAAAATATTTGTAATTATTATTATTTTTTCGATTGAAATATAAGGATTTTAGGTTGAAGCATAATTGACTTAGAGGAATAATGCAGCAAAGAAGATCACTCGATTGAGCAGAGAAACGAAGAAAAAAATTGTACATAAAGTGCAGAACGGTAGAACAATTAGAATTTAACTCGAGTATGGCATTCCTACAACAACTATGGCAACGTTTAGCAGCAGAGAGAGATTATTGGTGCTAAGTGTCTGCTGAAAGACTTTATTCCAATATCCAAGGGCTAATCAATTGTGTGTTGTGTATAACATAGTGTATTTTGTAATTGTTGGTTACATTTGTGAAATGTGTCAGAAAAAACGTAAAATATAAAACGAAAAACGAGTATATGAGGAGCGGTAGGAAAATGACTTTTCCATAACAAATCACATGGATAAACTGTTTGTTTAAAACTAACATTTTCCTAACTTTTGTGATTTTGGTCGGAAAGTAATACAGTTGTAACTCGCAATTCGACATCCCACAATTCGACAATTCGGTTTCGCGGGATGGCGCATATCCCGGGCATGGGATTGTGTGATGTCATTTGCTATTTATCAATTCTTTTTGTGCTACTTTACTGTTCTTTGTTTAAAACGAACATTTTCCTAACTTTTGTGATTTTAGTCGGAAAGTAATACAGTTGTGACTCGCAATTCGACATCCCACAATTCGACAATTCGGTTTTGCGTGATGGCACATATCCGTGCATGGGATTGTGTGATGTCATTTGCTATTTATCAATTCTTTTTGTGCTACTTTACTGTTTGCCAGTGTTGTTTGTGTTAATTTTCAATTCTAGATGTTTCAGAAAGTAAAATATTTGTAATTATTATTATTTTTTCGATTGAAATATAAGGATTTTAGGTTGAAGCATAATTGACTTAGAGGAATAATGCAGCAAAGAAGATCACTCGATTGAGCAGAGAAACGAAGAAAAAAATTGTACATAAAGTGCAGAACGATATGTTGAAAGAGAATTGACTTATAGGAATAATTCAGCAAAGATCACTCGATTGAGCAGAGAAACGAAGAAAAAAATTGTACATAAAGTGCAGAACGGTAGAACAATTAAAATTTAACTCGAGTATGGCATTCCTACAACAACTATGGCAACGTTTTGCAGCAGAGAGAGATTATTGGTGCTAAGTGTCTGCTGGAAGACTTCATTCCAATATCCAAGGGCTAATCAATTGTGTGTTGTGTATAACATAGTGTATTTTGTAATTTGGTGTGTTATACAATAGAAAAGTACATATCATAAAGTAAATAATATAGTGTATTTCTCTCATCTCACTCGTTATGGGAGTGGGATTGGGACTGATAACGAATTAATCTATTTTCCATAGGCTTATATGGGAAATATTGTCTGTCAGTTAAACAGTTTCTCAATTCGTCATTAGTACGGCGACGGATTAGGGAGACACCATTGTATCAGCGTTTGATAATGCTTATTTGGGTGAATGTGCATTTTCTAACATGAAGAGAGCTAAGAATCGATTCAAACCTGCCTTGGAGATTCTATTTTTTACATATTCCACGGATAGCTATAACAGGAATGGATATAAATATCCAGTTCTTGTAAATGCTGCTGCCAGCCAGCATTTATTACATTAAAAAATTACGTACATACTTTTTTATATTTTTTAATTGTTTATATTTTATTAACATGTTTATTGGATGCAATCTGGTAAATATAATTTTGTAATAAGGTTTGTTAATCTGGAAATAAAATTGGTTTCCAAATAGCGTTATATTTATGCGTTCATATTTATTGGATGCAATCTGGTAAATATAATTTTGTAATAAAGTTTGCTAATCTGGAAATAAAATTGGTATGTAAAAAGCGTTATATTTATGCGTTCCGTTTGTTCAGACAATAGCGTATCGAGTAACAAAGCCTCTCCCGTTTTTTTGTAACTGCAGCCCTCCATGTCTCTAGTAAACACTGCTATGGCCCTCGGGTCAATTATAATTGGACAGCACTGATCTAGAATCTTTGTCTGATTCTACTTAAATAAAAAGAGCATTACTGTACTTATCATTCCTGTTACTTCTATTTTGTAATTTCATATATTTTGTTTTAGCTTCAATTATTATCATATTATTAATATTATATCAATCTAGCTGTTCCAGATCATCAAATAGATTTTGACCATACATGTGTATTATCTTGAAGTCACTTGCATTAGCTATTATTTTTGATTCTAAATTTAACCTAGAAACTGGGTTCATATAGCTCACAAATAGAAAGGAAATTAAAGCTGATTTTTAAGCAATACCCAGAGTTGGAGCGAAATCAGTTAAAAAGAAACCCTCATGTATAATTTTATACTTTCGTTTCTGCAAATATTTAATGACCCAATAGATAAAAATATATTTAACATATGTCACTAATTAGTTTTCCATATAAAATGTCAATTTCAATTGAATCAAAAGCAGCAACTGTATCTAAAAACAGTATACGAGTGCTGTGATGATATTTTCCAGTTACTATAAATAATTTCCGTAAATTGTATTAAATTTCATATTGTAGATTGTTTAGTCCATAATGTCGATATTTAGAAATTTTGTTTACGCCTTATGTACTGTTTAATAAAAGTGTAGACCAGCAATAGCCAACATTTTTGAAAGCAAGGGCTCAAAGTAAAATTTTTACAGCGCGGTGGTTGCATGACCTTTTTTTAGGTGGGTAGCAGATTGAACAGAGAAATATATTACCGTTATAATAACATAATAACATTAGTTCGGCGATGGATTAGGGAGACACCATTGTATGAGCGTTTGATAATATTTATTTGTGTGAATGTGCATTTTCTAACATAAAGAGAGCTAAGAATCGATTCAAACCTACCTTAGAGATTCTATTTTTTACATATTCTGCGGATAGTTATAACAGGAATGGATATAAATATCAAGTTCTTGTAAAGGCTGCTTCCAGCCAGCATTTATTACATTAAAAAGGTACGTACATACTTTTATATATTTTTTAATTGTTTATATTTTATTTACATGTTTATTGGATGCAATCTGGTAAATATAATTTTGTAATAAGGTTCATATTTATTGGATGCAATCTGGTAAATATAATTTTGTAATAAAGTTTGCTAATCTGGAAATAAAATTGGTATGTAAAAAGCGTTATATTTATGCGTTCCGTTTGTTCGGACAATAGCGTATCGAGTAACAAAGCCTCTCCTTTTTTTGTAACTGCAGCCCTCCATGTCTCTAGTAAACACGGCGATGGCCCTCGGGTTCATTATAATTGGACAGCACTGATCTAGAATTAAACCACTATCTTTGTCTCATTCTACTTAAATAAAAAGAGAATCACTGTACTTATCATTCCTGTTACTTCTATTTTGTTATTTCATATATTTTGTTTTAGCTTCAATTATTATCATATTATTAATAATATATCAACCTAGCTGTTCCAGATCATCAAATAGATTTTGAACATGCATGTGTATTATCTTGAAGTCATTTGCATTAGCTATTATTTTTGATTCTAAATTTAACATAGAAACTGGGTTCATATAGCAGACAGAAGTAAAGATTTTGAAAAAATCCAGCAAAAAAATATAAAGGTAGGTGGCCGTCATAGAATTGGCCACATGGCCGACTCCGAAAGGTAGAAATTTTCTTAAGAAAGAGGAATTCATAGGGAAAAGCGAATGGTCAAAAATATAGAAGAATCGAAATAGAGAAGACAAAGAAACACTCCTCAATCGTATTGTGAAAATTTTTATAAATTTTAAAATAATATTTCTGCTGAATTAATATAGAATACCTATTTTCATATATTTAACATCTTAAGAATTTATTCCAATTAATAAATCCTATAAACGAAAATAATTTAAATTTAATTTTCTCGAATTTTCTTAATAATGCGACATCATATTGTTATGCATTTAACAATACTGATGATCTCTTGCTGAATATTCCTGTTTATATCTAAGCCACTCTTATAAATTTAGAATAATCCTTATAATATTTGAAGTACATTAGAGCTTGAATTCGTTACAAGTAAGTATATTATAGCTAAAATTCGTTGATAATAACTCCATATATATTTTCACTTGGGTGTGTCGTACCATATAAGTTAACAAACCAATAGGTACATAGGGAAATATGGCAGGCTATATAAATTCTTCAATTTAAAGTAGATATTTGCGCTTTATATTGTAGTTACCGAACTTATTTATTAGATTATTAGAATTTGAAATGAAGTTTCAGTTATCGGCGGATATATCGTATATGTATTTTAGAAAAGGATAATATAAAGCATTTTTTAATAAGACAGAGAGAGATTCTTTAATTTTGTGCATGGATATAGATATAGAAACGATAAATAAATAGAAAAGATAAAGAAAATCCAGTATAAATATAAAGGTAGGTGGCTGTTCGTAGAGTTGGCCACATGGCCGATTCCGAACGGAAGAAATTTTCTTAAGAGAGAAGAATACATAGGGAGCGGCGGGTGGGCAAAAAATATAGAAGAATCGAACTAGAGAAGATAAATATGTCCGAAATCCAATGACAGAAGCAAAGATTTTGGGAAAATCCAGCAAAAAATATAAAGGTAGGTGGCCGTTCGTAGAGTTGGCCGCATGGCCGACTCCGAACGGTAGAAATTTTCTTAACAAAGAAGAATACATAGGGAGAGGCGGGTGGGCAAAATATATAGAAGAATCGAACTAGAGAAGATAAAGATTGCCGAAATCCAATCACAGAAGCAAAGATTTTGAGAAAATCCAGCAAAAAAATATAGAGGTAAGTGGCCGTTGGTAGAGTTGGCCACATGGCCGACTCCGAACGGTAGAAATTTTCTTAAGTAAAAGGAATACATAGGGAGAAACGGGTGGTCAAAAATTATAGAACAATCGAAATAGAGAAGATAAATATGTCCGAAATCCAATGACAGAAGCAAAGATTTTGAGAAAATCCAGCAAAAAATATAAAGGTAGGAGGCCGTAGTAGAGTTGGCCACATGTCCGACTCCGAACGGTAGAAATTTTCTTAAGAAAAAGGAATTCATAGGGAGAAGCGTGTGGTCAAAAAATATAGAAGAATCGAAGTAGAGAAGATAAAGAAACACCCATCAATCGTATTGTGTAAATTTTTATAAATTTTAAAATAATATTTCTGCTGAATTAATATAAAATACTTATTTTCTTAAATTTAACATCTTAAATATTTCTTCCAATTAATAAATCCTATAAACGAAAATTATTTATATTTAGTTTTCTGGAAAATTCTTAATAATGCGACATCATATTGTTATGCATTTAACAATACTCAAGATCTCTTGCTGAATATCTGTTTATTTTTAAGCCACTCTTATAAATTTAGAACTTGTTTTAATAAGACAGAGAGAGATTCTTTAATTTTCTGCATGGATATAGATATAGAAACGATAAATAAATAGAAAAGATAAAGAAAATCCAGTATATAATATAAAGGTAGGTGGCCGTTCGAAGAGTTGGCCACATGGCCGATTCCGAACGGTAAAAATTTTCTTACGAAAGAGAAATTCATAGGCGGAAATGGGAGGTCAAAAAATATAGAACAATCGAAATAGAGAAGATAAATATGTCCGAAATCCAATGAAAGAAGCAAAGATTTTGGGAAAATCCAGCAAAAAAATATAAAGGTAGGTGGCGGTTTGTAAAGTTGGCCACATGGCCGACTACGAACGGTAGAAATTTTCTTAAGAAAGAGGAATTGATAGGGAGAAAGGGGTGCTCAAAAAATATAGAAGAATCGAAGTAGAGAAGATAAAGAAACACCCATCAATCGAATTGTGTAAATTTTTATAAATTTAAAAATAATATTTCTGCTGAATTAATATAGAATACTTATTTTCTTATATTTAACATCTTAAGTATTTATTCCAATTAATAAATCCTATAAACGAAAATAAATTAAATTTCTCGAATTTTCTTAATAATGCGACACCATATTGTTATGCATTTAACAATACTGATGATCTCTTCCTGAATATTCCTGTTTATATTTAAGCCAATCTTACAAATTTAGAGTAACCCTTATCATATTTGAAGTACTTTAGAGCTTGAAAGCGTTACAAGTAAGTACATTTTAGCTGAAATTCGTTGATAGTAATTCCATATATATTTTCACTTGCGTGGGTCGTACCATATAAGTTAACAAACCAATAAGTACATAAGGAAATATGGCATGCTATATAAATTCTTCAATTTTAAGTAGATGTTTGCGCTTTATGTTGTAGTTACCGAACTTATTTATTAGATTATTAGAATTTGAAATGAAGTTTCAGTTATCGCGGATATCTTATATGTATTTTAGAAAGGATAATATAAAGCATTTTTAATAAGACAGAGAGAGATTCTTTAATTTTATGCATCGTAATAGATATAGAAACGATAAATAAATAGAAAAGATAAAGAAAATCCAGTATAAAATATAAAGGTAGGTGACCGTTCGTAAAGTTGGCCACATGGCCGTCTCCGAACGGTAGAAATTTTCTTACGAAAGAGGAATTAATAGGGAGAAGCGGGTGCTCAAAAAATATAGAAGAATCGAAGTAGAGAAGATAAAGACACACCCATCAATCGTATTGTGAAAATTTTTATAAATTTTAAAATAATATTTCTGCTGAATTAATATAAAATACTTATTTTCTTAAATTTAACATCTTAAATATTTCTTCCAATTAATAAATCCTATAAACGAAAATAATTTATATTTAGTTTTCTGGAAAATTCTTAATAATGCGACATCATATTGTTATGCATTTAACAATACTGATGATCTCTTGCTGAATATTCCTGTTTATATTTAAGCCAATCTTACAAATTTAGAGTAACCCTTATCATATTTGAAGTACTTTAGAGCTTGAAAGCGTTACAAGTAAGTACATTTTAGCTGAAATTCGTTGATAGTAATTCCATATATATTTTCACTTGCGTGGGTCGTACCATATAAGTTAACAAACCAATAGGTACATAAGGAAATATGGCAGGCTATATAAATTCTTCAATTTTAAGTAGATGTTTGCGCTTTATGTTGTAGTTACCGAACTTATTTATTAGGTTATTAGAATATGAAATGAAGTTTCAGTTATCGCGGATATATCTTATATGTATTTTAGAAAGGATAATATAAAGCATTTTTAATAAGACAGAGAGAGATTCTTTAATTTTCAAAAAATATAGAAGAATCGAACTAGAGAAGATAAAAATTGCCGAAATCCAAAGACATAAGCCTAGATTTTGCGTAAATCCAGCAAAAAAATATACAGCTAGTTGGCCTTTCATATAGGTGGCCACAATGCCCAACACTGAACGGTAGTAATTTTCTTAAGAGAGATAACAGCCATCTAGCTTTATATTTTTTTGCTGGATTTTCTCAAAATCTTTGCTTCTGTCATTGGATTTAGGACATATTTTTAATCTCTAGGTCGAATCTTCTAAATTTTTTGCCCACCCGCTTCTCCCTATGAATACCTCTTTCTTAAGAAAAAATTTTTACCGTTCGGAATCGGCCAATGTGGCCAACTCTACGAACGACCACCTACCTTTATATTTTCTCCTCAAAATCTTTTCTTCTGTCATTGAATTTCGTCAATTTTTTTCTTCTCTAGGTCGAATCTTCTATATTTTTGCCCACCCGCCCTCCCTATGTATTCTTCTCTCAAGAAAATTTCTACCGTTTGGAATCGGCCAATTTGGCCTAGTCTACGAATGTCCGACCGACCTTTATATTTTTTACTGGATTTTCTTTATATTTTGTATTTCTTTATCGTTTCTATATCTATTTCCATGCACAAAATTAAAGAATCTCTCTTTGTCTTATTAAAAAATGTTTAATATTATTGTTTCTTATAATACTTATAAGATATATCTGCCGATAACTGAAACTTCATTTCATATTCTAATAACCTAATAAATAAGTTCGGTAACTACAATATAAAGCGCAAATATCTACTTAAAATTGAAGAATTAATATAGCCTGCCAAATTTCCTTATGTACTTATTGGTTTGTTAACTTATATGGTACGACACACGCAAGTGAAAATATATATGGAGTTATTATCAACGAATTTCAGCTCTAATATACTTACTAGTAACGAATTCAAGCTATAATATACTTCAAATATTATAAGGATTATTCTAAATTTAAAAGAGTGGCTTAAAGGTAAACTGGAATATTCCGCAAGAGATCTTCAGTATTGTTAAATGCATAACAATATGATGTCGTATTATTCAGAAAATTCGAGAAAATTAAATTCAAATTAATTTCGTTCATAGGATTTATTAATTGGTATAAATACTTAAGATGTTAAATGTAAGAAAATAGGTATTCTATATTAATTCAGCAGAAATATTATTTTAAAATTTATAAAAATGTTCACAATACGATTGATGGGTGTTTCTTTATCTTCTCTATTTCGATTCTTCTTATATATTTTTTGACCACATCGCTTCTCCCTATGAATTCCTCTTTCTTAAGTAAATTTATACCGTTCGGAGTCGGCCATGTGGCCAACTCTACGAACGGCCACCTACCTTTAAATTTTTTTGTTGGATTTTTTCAAATTCTTTGCTTTTGTCTTTGAATTTCGGCAAATTTTATCTTCTCTAGTTCGAATCTTCTAAATTTTTTGACCACCCGCCTATCCCTATGTATTCTTTTCTGTTAAGAAAATTTCTACCGTTCGGAGTCGGGCATTGTGACCATCTCTACGAACCACCATCTAGCCTTATAGATTTTTTTGCTGGATTTTCTCAAAATCTTTGCTTCTGTCTTTGGATTTCGGCAATTTTTATCTTCTCTAGGTCGAATCTTCTAAATTTTTTGCCCACCCGCCTCTACCTATGTACTCTTCTCTCTTAAGAAAATTTCTACCGTTCGTAATCGGCCAATGTGGCCAACTCTAAAATGACCCAATAGATGAAAATATATTTAACATATGTCTCTAATTAGTTTTCCATATAAAATATCAATTTCATTTGAGTCTAAAGCAGCAACTGTATCTAAAACAGAATACGAGTGCTCTGATGATATTTTCCAGTTACTATAAATAATTTCCGTAAATTGTGTTAAATTTCATATTGTAGATTGTTTAGTCCATAATGTCGATATTTAGAAATTTTGTTTACGCCTGATGTACTCTCTGTTTCATAAAAGTGTAGACCAGCAATTTCCAATATTTTTGAAAGAAAGTGCTCAAAGAAAAATTTTTACAGCGCGGGTGTCGCATGACCTTTTTTTTAGGTGGGTAGCAGATTGAACAGAGAAATATATTACCGTTATAATAACATAATAAAATCATTATAGTTCATGGTATATAAATGGTAAATAATAAATAACAAAAAGAACAATTTCACATATATAAAATATATAAATATAAAAAAGTTTTCTTCTTCTTTTAATGAGAATGTTTATAGTGTATGTCTTCACACAATTTTTCAAAATCATGTATGTGATTTGATACTGCTATTTTTAAGCAATCATTCAAATTTTCATCCATAAGACGAGATGTAAACTTATTTTTAATAAATTGCATTGAAGGAAACATGGATTACTTAGATATGTCGCTCCAAAACCAAAATATTTTAGCTTCAGAGCACAATTTTTTAATATTGGTATTTATATGAATCAACAAACTTCCAAAATGTCTTGTCCGTGTTCATAGCTTTCACAGCGATATAATTTTGTAATTCTTTTTTATAATTGGAAAAAGTATCAAAGAGAGAATCGGCACCAGCAAAGAAAGCATTTTTAAATAATTCTCCATTTAATTTCTAATTCTAAATTTTCTATATTTATTGTATTAAATTTATTGATTCTGTACTTAAAGTGATAACGTCAACGTTATTCAAAGTTTTTTGAAAAAAATAAAAGCAGTTTCAAATCGTCAAATTGACTAAATGTTTCATTAAAATCATTACTTAATTTAGATAATTAATGCATATTTGGGAATCTAACTTTTTTCCATAAATATTTTTACATTTGAGGAAAATGCGCCAAGGATTTTTTTGAAAATGTGAACTCCAAAGGTTTTATTTACCTTTAAATGCTTTAATAGCACTTACCATATCAACCAAATTTTTATTTTCACCATGAAGTTCAAGATTTAGCTGATTTAATTTCTGAGAAATGTCAGCTAAAAAAGCTAAATCACCTAGCCAGTTAGGATTTTCAAAAGTACTATAAATTTCTAGTAACATCAACATTATTCATAGGATTTTGAAAAAATAAAAACAGTTTCAAATCATCAAATTCAGTAAATCTCTCATTAAAATCATTACTTAATTTAGTTAAATAATTAACATATATTCAGGAATTTAACTGATTTTCTAGAAATATTTTTGACATTTGAGGAAAATGCACAAAGGATATTTTTTTGAAAATGTGAACTCCAAAGGGTTAATTTACCTTTAAATGCTTTAATAGCACTTACCATATCAACCAAATTTTTATTTTCACCATGAAGTTCAAGATTTAGCTGATTTAATTTCTGAGAAATGTCAGCTAAAAAACCTAAATCACCTAGCCAGATAGGATTTCAAGAGTACTATAATTTCCCCTTTTTTGCAAGAAATGATTTTATTTCAACAATCAAATTAAGAAAACGTTCTAATACTTTGCCTTTGCTAAGCCATCTCGGATCTGTATAAGTTAAAACTGTGGTCGTTTACTTGATCCTGCTTCAGACATGTTAAGTAGAATTCTTTTTTGTCGTTATAAATAGGTATTTTTATCCAAAAATAACTTTAATAAATTTGTGAATTATTGGAAACAACTATTCAACAGATAATACACGTTAAGATACACTTCTTTTTTGTCATTATAAATAGGTATTTTTATCCAAAAATAACTTTAATAAATTTGTGAATTATTAGAAACAACTATTCAACAGATAATACACACAATTCAGTTGTTAATATTAATTTACAAGCATAATATACCGTTGCGTCGTCGTCGAATGTACACATTTCAACACGAATGCGAATGATGCAAACTGAGCCCGCAGGAGCCTTTTCCCGCACAGCTGGGAGCATGCCAACTGCTGTCGGTAGATCAAAGGTTTTTGTGCTAAATCTGGACATATTAAAAACATTTAGACTACATTTTTTAGTTATTATTTATTTTTTTATAATTTTGTAAATTACAATTCTCGTTCAGTAGATAGAAAACGCTATTTTAGTAGATTTGCAATAAACTCAAACTAATAAAAAGATGGAAATAAAATTATTATTATTTATTTTAAAATTATTTACATATGATTAATAAAAGTTAAAAAGTGATATTTTTAAATTAATTTTTTGGAAATCTTGTAGTGGGCGCATAAAGGACCAACTGAGGGCGCGGGGTTGGCCACCACCGGTGTAGACAATATCAAAAACGGTTCGGCTTTTGTGCAATAAACAAAAACCGATGGATTGATCAGCTCAGGAGTTAATCGTCATTCAATGCAAATCGGTAAAGTCCATGTAGTCAGATGCTACATTGGGGGAGGAAAGTATGCTAGATTGGCTTTTTCTGTGTCTAAAAAACTATTTCGTTTTATATCATTAACTTTTAAGCTTTATTAATACATTAGGTAGCTTAACAAATAATAATAAAATTAATTAGAGTCATAAAATTACTGGCATTAACTGAATTATCAAGCAATAAGATTTCTTTAAGTGAGCTGAGGTAAGTTAGAATTCAACATGAATTTTGAAATTCATGTTTGAATGTTTTTCATGAAAATTTAACGTTTTTCATGAAAATTCGTGAAAATCAAATTCATACATGAATTTGATTCAATTACATGGCTGATTCTATTAACCAGTGATTACAATAATCGGCGTTTACTGTAGTTGCAACCTGTTGATTTATTGTATTAAACCAAACAAACTATTCCCTACTAATCAGTTTGTGATAATGTTTTCGATTAAGCTATTTCAATGGTAAGAATAAACGGATTGCATACATTTCCAATTGTTTTCAGTCCCATTTAAACATTTAAAATTTATATATTATATAATATGCATATAGTAAAGAACACATCTGAAAATTAACTAACGTTAAATATTCAAGAGTTTAAACTTCTTATTTTATAAGTAAATTTTCAAATAAAATTTATTGCTTAAAAGATGAACTTAATCATTTATTAATATAAAAAAATCATTTTTGTGAAGAAAATCAGTTTGTGATAATGTTTTGGATTAAGCTATTTCAATGGTAAGAATAAACGGATTGCATACATTTCCAATTGTTTTCAGTCCCATTTAAACATTTAAAATTTATATATTATATAATATGCATATAGTAAAGAACACATCTGAAAATTAACTAACGTTAAATATTCAAGAGTTTAAACTTCTTATTTTATAAGTAAATTTTCAAATAAAATTTATTGCTTAAAAGATGAACTTAATCATTTATTAATATAAAAAAATCATTTTTGTGAAGAATTACTTCACGAATACGGAATTTTTATTTAAAGCGGTAACCTATAAGCATTTTATTTAATTAGAAAATATTAATAAAAGTTAACCTTAAATTAATACGATTTTCTAAATTGTAATGAGGGCGAGACAGGAATGTATTTACGGTTATTTCGTTGCACTGTATAAAATCTTCTCCTTTTACTATCTCATTCCAACTTGAATCGAAAATTCTCCAGCATTTATATTGTATTTGTCTCTCATGATTCTGGCAGGCGAAATCGTGAATTTTGCAAACATTACTAACTTGGATGTGTATTTTTATAAAATGTATGCATTTCATCTTTAATCCTTCGATTTTATAAGTTTGACTTAGTATATACATCTCAATTGCATTCTCGATGGAGGTCAATTTAAGATTACCTCTTTCCATAAATCTAAGAAGAGATTAAAAATAAAAAATAAATCTAATAAATGGATATAATACTGCATAAATTTATTTCTAATTTAATAATTAAAATTTTAATTCTGTAATCAATATACAATTAATATATAAGATTACTTATTAAAATGTATGAATACTATGAGATATATTCTTTAAGCTAACTTACTCTATAATTTGTTTGACATGTTCTACTGGAACACTTAAATTAAGTAAAAAATCCCCTATATCTATATCGTATGATGTTTGCAAATACATTATTTCACTTTTTGCTGCCAATGTGGATCTCGAAATGAATAATTTTTCTCCATTCTTACAGCGTATAAGCACCTGAGCCATAATAAAAATTTGGAAGTAGAATTGATATTAATTTTGATACAAAGTCAGTTAGATAATCAAAACAGTATTATTATCGTATATAACAATAGACGAATTGTTACTTCATTCTATTTGTCATGTTATCCTTGTTTCTTCAATGATATTCATTTTATATTTAAATATTAGAGAATCAGTAATTAAGTGTGCTTCATTTCCATTAATATTATACTCAATCAGTTATTCTGCAGTTTTTTATTGCAAATTTTGATAAAAAAAATCAAAATCCTTAAATTGATGAATTCGAAATAATTAAATGTTTAAGTGAAATTGCGATTTGTAAAACTTATTTCGTCTCCAATTTGAAGATGAACATAAAAGTTTATAGTCAGAAAAAACTGGAGGAGGATTACTACATTGGTGGCATGATACACAGTTGGGATGAAGAAATCAATGATACTTTTCAATATTTAATAGCTCATAGGTGTTTAATTCATTCAATACTATATAGTAAAAAGTCGATTTACAAATGCCTTGGATTAAATAATTCGGCTTACGAACAAATTTTCCGAACACAAAGCGTCTCGAATGATTTACTGTGTCTCGAGTTACGAACACACTGGCCGTCAATTAAAATATTTTCAATGATATATTGCCATGTATAGGTTGGTTCCCGTAGGCCGGAACCGCGATGAAAAATACACGCGTGATGAAGGTGGCGACTTTCTGACGCCACCTTCATCACGCGTGTATTTCTTGGCATAAAAAACATATTTATCATGCTATATCTCGGCTTAAAAAACGCTACCATTCAGTCTGGTTGAAATTAGATTCACCGCGACGCGACGGTGAAATCTGCCAATGTGACTTCACTAATCATATTGATGAATTTTGTTTGGTGTAATTACTGGCAACTTTACTGAGACAAGATTACAGGATTCTCTATCGTTAAATCGCATCTCATCTTAAACAGTTCTGCATAGAAACTTTGTTCATATCTCTCTTATATCTTCAATTAAACATTTTCATTACCTCTACAGCAATACCTCGCATAGTCCGGTTAATTGCTTCCTCTTTCTTACCGGATTAATTGAAACCGGACTGTTCGAGGTACGTAATCGATGGGAAAAATTATAATTGGTTCCAAGAAATTTTCGATTTGCTCATATATTAACAATTATTTCTTTACGCATTAAACATTAAAATCTTTATAAAAGATTTAAAATAGACATTAAAAGGGGCAGAAAGTGGGTCCGAGCCCATAAAGAGAATACAAAAAGAGAGCTCTCCCTGCAGGTGAACGCTTTCGCTTTGTCCAAGTAGGCCGCTCGGCGCCTTTCCACATAGAGAGCTGTGCTCTGCATAAGGATATGGCCAGGCTGATAAATGACAGATCGAATTTTCTATAGCTAGCAACAAAAATCAATTTCAAACATACAGATTTTCGTTGAACGACATAAAGACGTAGAGCTATTGCAAGCAATCGCTAAGCGCTTGAACGATTCGCTCAGAATTCAAACGAGTTTCATTTTGAGCGACAACAGTCTTTCTTATGGAACTTAAATAATGAATTTCAGCAGCATTAATAGAGAAGTTTTGATTTCAGAAGTTCAAAACAGATCAGAACTAACCGTGGCAATTTGGCGTTTAACAAGACTCACATTTTCTTTTAACACT
>AYEL01058509.1:0-23731 GCA_000484575.1 Olivierus martensii
GGATTAAATACGTGAAACGATAAATTTACTTGCAAATCTTTTTTTTTTCCAGTAGATTTGGACTGTCAACCATGAACTACGGATTCGTTAAATTTCTGATTGCTTTGTACTAATATTTATCAGAATTACCACTCAACCTTCTTCCTGTTGCCATGGTTACAGAGTAAGAGAAAATGGGATGCTGAGAGAAGACCTGTCAGATAGACGAACACAGCAGGTTGAATACCTGGAACATTGCGTGTAAAATTAGTCGGGTAATAATAATAATTATTATTAATCTTTATTACGTTTTAATGATTAAACATGTTTGCAGTAGATTTACTGGTTATCAGTAATACGGTTTTATTCAGAGATTTTTGTTACATGTCACGAATATAATACGGAATTAACGTTTGTGAATGAAAATAATGAGTATTATTATGATCCGGTTTACAGGAGAGTAAGTTTCTCTCCTTCCCAGGGGTTCTAAATGTCTATAAATCTCCTTTTCAATGGGTACTTGACGCGTTCGGAGTATATAAAAAAAACCATCCCAGAGTAGTCTTTTATTGTCGACTGAAGTATATACACTAGAATAAACTCCGAACTCTCTTCCAATCCACACTTTACATGGGCAACCGTATATATAAATTTTTAAAATAATATTTAATTTAGTATAATCGACAGCACGATCTAGAGAAGATATTTTTAGAAAAGAGGAAATCAACCGAGTACAAGATTGGTCAGTTAGTTTTAATTTTCTAGGAATTGTTATCAATAATAAATTTTGTTAATTCTGTTCATCTCATCATCTTTTTTTTTTTTTTTTTTTTTTTTTTTTTTTTTTTTTTTTTTTTTTTTTTTTTTTTTTTTTTTTTTTTTTTTTTTTTAACCTCCAAAACGTAAATTTTTTATATACACAACAGTGTTATTTGTTTTGAAAATTTTATGTGCATCCATCTGCTGTAGAAGAGAAAATTTTGTCCTATCATTTATAGATTTTTTTTTCCTTCTACTATTACATTTTTAAAAATTTATTTATCTCTTTTAAGCTTAAAAACTGTATATAAGTTATAAGAACGAGATATTTAAATTTAATAGATTAATCAATAATACGCCATTTGATACTCCATTACGTATTGATCATTGAAAAATACATAAAATTAATATTTGTCTACCGAGAAAGATTTGATTTTATTTAATATTTATTCATTCTTCAATTGAATTATATTTTGCTGAATCAATTTCTGCAAATGTGAGGTTTTTTTTATTATTATTTTTATTATTTTTACTTCCTTTTAACGTTGTGAAACGTTGGAAACATTCGATAAAATTTTTATTCGTGCTGTTCCCGACGATAATTTAAGATCGTTTTGAGCATTAACATTTTAGTAATACTTTAAAAATCTGATCGTTGACACTTATTTATTTATTTATTTTCTATTCTAAAAGAAATTTAGATAAGATAAGATTAAGGAATTTTAGATGGGGTTCTAGAAAGTCTGAACGAAATTTAAGTAAACATGAATTAAATTCAAAGAAAACCTGAATAAATTTAATTAATAATTTATGAAAAATCTGATCTACAATTTATTATAAAATTTAGATTTAAGAAAACTTGAATTAAGTTTAATAAAATTATCTAAATTTAAGAGAACATGAATTAAATAAAAAAAAAAATCCTGAACAAATTTAAGAAAATTGGATCTAAAATATTAAGACAAAATTTAGATTTAAGAAAATCTTGAAGTAAATTTTTTAAAAAATCGGATTTAAAATTTAAGAAAACGTTTTAAATTTGAGAAAACCTGAATTAAGTTTAATAAAACGATGTAAATTTAAGAAAACACGAATTAAACTTAATGAAAACATGAACAAATTTAAGAAAATATGATCTAAAATTTAAGAAAACGTTCTAAATTTGAGAAAACCCGATCTAAATTACTACAAGAAATTTAAAGACTATATATACTGTATATATTTATTTATAATTATTGTATAACATTAAAAATATGGATAACTATATGAAATTTAGATATGTGAGTATGTATATCATGATAAATATGTTGAAAATTTCAGATGTCCAACCAACAATGCTCTACAGACAAAACCGAGATCTCAGCAGCGCCCTCACTCAACTTACTATCAGCAGCTGGCACTACTTCCTCTGCCTCTTCCGGTGTCAGAGTACAGCCAGACAATGTAGCGGATGCGACAACATCAGCACCACAAGTGGCTGGTGACGATACGAACTTAACGGAGCCATGCTCCGAAAACAAAAAGAAAATTAAAGCTAAAGACGGAATGAGTTCGCAACGTTATCATCGACTGCAGAAGACGTGTTGTCTATGCTGGTGTTGTTGTTGTAGCTGTTCCTGGTAAGCAAATAACTTTTCTATTGGTCGAAATACTATTACCACATAGGCGTGACTTAAGATTATAAAATGGGCGTGGATTTATATGCCATTGGCTGCATTCAAATATTTAAAAAAAAAAAAAAAAATTACTTATAGGCGAGGAAATCTTTCTGGAGTGGAAAAATTTTTTAATATGGGCAAGTTAGAAATATTCCCATAAACGATCCTTTCAAAATCTGATATTTACCAAACTTTCTATCGTCTCCTCCATCTTTAATCTGTCGATAACGATGCAGAAGTTGCTCCAGATACGAGAAATTATCCGAGAATGCCATTTTTCTTTTGCAATTTCGGTTCGGTAACGGCGTGACGTAAAGATTGCAGATATTTAAAATATTTCGGAATTTAAGAATTTAAATTATTGCTAACTCATTGTCAGACCATTGACCCAAATAAAGTTCAGATGTTGTTTTTTTTTCCCCCTTTCGATTCCTGATATATTTCGTTGACTCATCGAAACCGCAAAACATCTGTGGACTCAATATTTTTTTTTTTTTTTTTTTTATAAAATTAAATAAGTAGACTACATAAATCTATCGCAATTTGTGTGGAAGTTACATATTTATTTTGCACAAATTATTATTAATGAAATTATTTATTATTAAATGAACGGGAAAGGATGTTCTTATATCATTTCCTGGATATCAGAAAAATGTCATCCGGAAATGGTTTTTATCTTTGTGATGTTTTATAAATATTACTTAATTTTATTTGCATAAAATGTTTTAAATATATTTACGGTTTTAATGGTATTTAGTGCTTTTTATTGTTTTTTTTTAAATGCATAGTTCTCAACTTAATCTATGCATTCTCTGGTGGATGTATTTTAATATATATTTCTGATTATTTTTAATAAAACAGATGATTTATCACTCGTGTTAAATGTGGATGATCGAAAAATATGAACTATATTAGAGCCGTAGATCATCAGTTATAGTTTACTGATGTATAGTTATTAACTTGCATGCATTTTAATTATTTTTCACTCGTATGTTGTGGACACTGAAACAAGATAAACCGGATTAGAGAGATAGATCAGTTACTCGTACATAAAACCAGATTAGAGTAGTGGATCGTCAGTTAGAGGTAGATCAGTTACTAGTATATAAAACCAGATTAGAGAAGTAGTAGTAGATCTGTTAGTTAGAGATAGATCAGTTATACAGTATATAAGTTAAAACTGGATTAGAGAGGTAGATCATCACTCAGAGATAGATCAGTTACTAGTATATAAAACCAGATTAGAGAAGTAGTAGTAGATCTGTTAGTTAGAGATAGATCAGTTATACAGTATATAAGTTAAAACTGGATTAGAGAGGTAGATCATCAGTCAGAGATAGATCAGTTACTAGTATATAAAATTTTAAAATTTATTACATTGTCATAGAAAATTCACAGTCATTAAAATCATCTTTAAAATAAAAATAAAAAAATTTAAATAAATTTCCGAGGTCACTCGAGGAAAATTTGATATAATCGAGAAAATTAAAGTTTAATAAATGAATAAAATTTTTGGAGTTTTATTAAAATTGGATGATGAGTTAGACGTCAATGCATTAATTACTAAGAGATTATTGCTGAGAGCACTGTAACAACTTTAAAGCTCTCTCTCTCTCACTTCTTAAAATATCACTTCCATATAAACTGTGAACCGGAACTTATGAGGAAAATTAATCGAAATCTATCTTTTGCAGTTTGTTATAATTAAAAGTGAAAGTTCAAGCGGATAGTTTTGAAGAAAAAAATGCCGAAAATGAAGGAAATATTTCTTTTTTTTTTTAATACAGTTTCATACTCGTACATTGTTATTAAAGGCGTTTTAGCAAGATGAATTACAATGAAAGAAAAAATAAATTTCTAAGAGGTTCTTTAGACAAAATTCACCAATAAATTTCTACTGGGAAAATTATAAGCTTAAAAAATTAATGCTAAAATTCGTTATTAACTGTTTAAAAATCAGATACCAAAAAAATGATGCTTCAAACAATTTAGAGTTAAAAAAAAAAGCGTAAAACAAAATGGATACAGCGCTATTTGTAAGCTGATTAAGACGATAAACGAAAATAATAATAAAAAAATCTACCTACAACAAAAGAGTTTTCTTTAGATTGACAGATTTCGAACAATAGTCTGAAAGAAATAAAAAAAAAAGAAACAACGAAACTAATCCTTCAGTTAAAGAATATCAATAATACATTTTCAGAAATTTCAGAACATAATCCCGTATCGGAAGGATTAAAAAGAAATTTTTCGATCAATTATAAAGATAAAAAAGAAAATTTCGCTTGTAGAAAAACAGATCACATAACTTTTTTTTTAAATAAGAAAACTGATTTTTATGAACCAATTCGGTTCTTCGTAACGATCGCATGATATGCCATAATTTATTAAAATTTTTGAAAGATTATAGCATTTTTAAAATTAATGATAAAAGTTGCATTAAGTATTCTGCTTTTTTTTTACTGAAATTAGTTTTTAAATTGTTTAAATATACTGTATTACGGGATTAAGGACATTAAAGCGCACTAAAATAGACGAAGTCTAAATCTGTTGTGACATATATCAGATGCCTACAAGTAAATCCTTTCATCAATTTATATTTTATTTAATATCGATTATATGTAAATATATGTTTACATCGTTCCTGTCTGAATTTTAGAATTAATTGCTTTATGTAGGAATTTAACTGGAGTTATCTGATTTATTCCATGCGAATTTTTTTTAATAAAAGAGTTTTTTGTCGAGTCGACAATCCTTTTAATCATCTCCGAAACCACTCGTAATCTGATTTTTAAAACGTTTGCTTATTATTAAATTAATTTCGGGAATAAATTATAAACATTTCGTCGTTCGACGTCTGGCGGTGCAGTTTCGCAAAATGCGTTATGCTAAAGTGACCAGATTTTCTGAACTTCAACCCGGCTCTAGATCAGGAATAACCAAATTATGGCGCATTGCATGGTTAGAAGTGGCTCACTGAATCCCAGAGAAAAATTTGAAAGAAAAATTTCTTATACAATTTATCTATATCAGGGGTTCTTAACCTTTTGATGACTCCAGACCTCTAATGGATTGTCCAATATGGTCCCATAACCCCTTCGCTTGTCTGTCGAAATAATCATCACCATTCCTTTTATATTAGTTGCCAGTATGACTTCCAAATATGTCAACAGCTTTAATTTAATGTACTTTAGAGATCGAGTCCCATATTCCCAAGAAGTATGGATACCCCCGGTTAAGAACATATTACCTGCTGATATAAATGAGCGGAAATCTTGTGACTTTAGAGTATCACACGAAAAACTCCTCGAACTCGTATACAGGATCATTAGATGGTAGCCATTATTAAAGTTATAGCGCCATCTGCAAATTTTGTTTTTTTAGAGAAACTACAATTTTAATTTAATTTTTATTCTTTAATTTTTAAATTATTAATAACGACAAAAGTTTTGCTGTCGCAGAAATTCGAAGATTAGACATTTCTAACGATACCTTATTTATAGAAATCGGAACAGGGATTCACGTTTCGCTATTAATATATAGCCTACTAGAAATTACCCGCTCATATAAATGAGCGGAAATATAATCTTATGATTTAATTTAATAACTCTGTATATAACGACGAAATACACCTCCGAACTCGTATAGGGAATCCCAACATCATTGAGGGAACTAATAATACTGTATATAACAACGAAATACATCTCCGAACTCGTATAGGGAATCCAAACATCATTGAGGGAATCGTAAAAATGGCATCCATTATTACGTTACAGCGCCATCTGAGGACTTTGTCTTTTTAGAGGAATTACAATTTCAATTTAATTTTTATTCTTTAACTTGTAAATTATTAATAACAACAAATAATTTTGGCTGTCGCAGACATCCGAATGAAAAACATTGATATCGCAAAGAAATTTATGTATTCGCACTGCTAATAACTTTAGAACAATCTACAAAATTCTATTAGACATACTTCAAATTTTTATGTTCTCTTTAGAGGAAAAAAGCATATTAAGTCAATAAATTTACATCTTAAAATTTTGATCAGTTATCCATCAACTATTTTTAAATATATATTCGTGTTATGCACACAAAATTCATCTGTGAATCTTTCAAAATGGCATTTTTAAAATGGATAATGTTCAATTATTTCGATGTAAATCTTATATGAAGAACACAAATATGTCTCAAAGTTATTATCAATTTATTTTCCACGATTTTAAAATCAGTTTTCAAATATCAGTCTCCACACTCTGAGTGGCGTATCGATAATTCACGTCTTAACAATAGAAAAGTTTAAACTATTTTTTTTTTTTCATGAATTTGTATAATTAAAAAAAAAAAAAATACAATTATATAAATAATAGTAATAAACTTAAAATAGACGTTTGTTCGAATAAGAGTTCTAAATCTGACTTTTTTGCGAATTATAGTTTTCAAACTGTAAAAATCTAATGATAATTTATCAGAATCAAACTCACTAGATCAGGGGTCCTAGTCTCGAGTTTATCGTGTTACAACGCATTCGTGTTGGTGTCACGTGATACTGCTAACTCCCTATCAATTCTGTCTAAACATGGGAGTTGGTGTCACGTGATACTGCTAACACGAATGCGTTGTAACACGATAAACTCGAGACTAGGGCCCCAGGGGTCGGCAAACTTTTGAGACAGAAGAGCCAAACCTGTCCGTCAGGACAATTTAAAAATTATTCGCGAGCCATAAACATATTTTAAAAAAATAAGGAAAAGGTTTAATTAATATTATAACTTATTATAATATTAATTATATATTTATTATATGAAGAAAAAACAAAAATAATCGCACACGAATTGCTCTCATTGGTTTATAATCAGTATGAACAATGAGCTTGCATTTTCTTAGAAAGTTTCTGTATGTCCGTATGTATCTAGTCATTTTTAATTTAAGGCACGATGCCAAGTTAGCTAATTCTAAGTTTGGCTCATTAACTCACATTTAGTGAAATTCATGTTAGAAAACAATCGCTCACATAAATATGCAGACCCGAAGATGCTGAGAACACCAAATGCAAATTTTCTCAACTCATGAGTCCGGAAAGCTATTCCAAATGTTGAAAACCATTGAGTCTGCCTTCTGCAGATCTTTTACGGCAGTTTGCTTATGCTATGAAATCTTTTGTTTTTCATTTTCAATTTTACTTCAGAGCCACATGTAGGTACCCAAAGAGCCGCAGTTTGATGACCCCTGAATCGATTCCATAAAAATTAGCAGTCTAAGCTTTCCACATCCGAGTGAACATTAACAGAAATTACATTTCAGTAAAGATATCAATAATCCGGATATCCCGCTTAGATCGGAAGAGCGTCGTGTAGGGAAAGAGTGTAGATCTCGGTGGTCGCCGTATCATTAAAAAAAAAAAATTCGTTTTTTAATTTTTTTTTTTTTTTTATAATTTTACTATACTGTATGTACAGTACAATGTAGATTTTTAAAAAATACAATATAGAATTCTTTTTTATGAATAAACACTGCATTTCTGTGCGTAATATAATTTTTTTTTTTTTTTTTTTCTTTTCAATGATTAAAATAACTAACAATATTCACTATGTCGTGAGTATTGGTAAAGTTCAATATTTTTTATTCATCTGTATTGCACAATGATGGTTTCACTTCATTAATCCAGAATTTGGCTAATCCGGAAGATCAAGATGTGCTGACTGACTTAAGCCAAAATGACCAGAAAGTGATTATTTGCTGTTAGTCCTGATTAAACATGTTTTATTATATACTGTATTGAAGGTTATAATATCCAAACTATGTGTCAATTACTACAGTTTAAATATTGAACACAGTGATCAACACAATACCGTCTCATACTTGGAAGTGATATATATATTCTAAGGGTTTTCACGAGATCATTAAGGGCATACAAAGGCAACAAACTTAAAACATAGTTTACATTTCTGAACGATCGATCAGATGTTTTTTTCTCGGTATATAAAATTATAAAATCCATTCAATTTTTGATAAATTTTTCTTAAAATTTGTATTTCGTCCATAAAGGACTCCTATTCTTTTATGAACGAAAGTTTTAATATTTATAAAAATGCATTTTTGTATACTAGAAATTACCCGCTCATATAAGTGAGTGGAAATATAATCTTATAATACTGTATATAACGACGAAATACACCTCCAAACTCGTGTAGGGAATCGTAAAATGAAATCCATTATTACGTTACAGCGCCCTCTGAGAATTCTGTCTTTTTAGAGGAACTACAATTTCAATGTTATTTCTATTCTTTAATTTTAAATTATTAATAACAACAAATAATTTCTTTAATTTTTAAATTATTAATAACAAATAATTTGGGCTGTCGCAGACATCCAAAAATTAGACCTTTCTATATACCCTACTTATAGAAATCGGTACAGTAGTTCAACCGAAAAAAGGGACATCCAGCCAGCCAGCCACGTTTGACTATTAATAATATACTTTTTATAACTATATCTAAAAGGAGATATAACATTTCTATCATTCTGTAGATCCACTATTGCTTTAGGAGATAAATAGTTAAAAATTACACTTGAAACTGAAAATTAAATGTAAAAGAAATTATGCTAATTTATCACAGTAAAATTATGTAGAAGGAAAATTAGATTTGTCCAAGTAGACACTTACAAATTTGGAATAACTCGTCGATTATTCAATTTTATGTTCGTTGATTACTGTTATTTCTAAATTTAGCCAATTTGCAATAATAATCTGTTCGTTGATTGCCCACTACGAAGTGAATCTAACTTCTTCTTTAAAGAGAATAACCAAAATTCGTTATGAAGTGAATCTAACGTCGAGACTGTTGATTACCACTAATTTTATAAACATTTATTAAGAACCACGCCACTATGAAGTGGTATGGCTCTTGATAAAGTTTATAAAATTGTTAGATTTGTAGATAGAATTGAAAATTGAGAAAATTTTCACGAAACTTGTAGAAAGGAAAAGAACTCTGAAATTTGAATATCCGCCATTTTAAATGATTAAAGCTAGAGGATAAACTAATGCAAGATTATCTTTAATAACTTGTTAAACTGTCTGATGGATATTTATAAAATTTAACATGTTCTTTAGGATATTAATGAAAATTTTGAAGCGATTTTAATTAATCGAGTAAATTAATCCGTTTAAAAATGGTGGATGTTTAATTTTCTAAGGTTTCTCTGTAATAACTGTGGAATTATTTAATGGATTTTTATGACATTCAACACGTATATCATGTCATTGATGATGATCCTGATGGCCTATAATTTAATTCCAAAATAAAGGGCATACTCAGAAAAATAGGCAATTAGTTATCATTAATTACAGTAGCTGAAATAACAAAAAATAAGCCGAATGCAGTAATTTTTCTTTTTTTTTTTTTTTTTTTATGATTAAATTTGAATCCAGATTATTTCTTTAATGAGCATAAAACTGCTTATTATTTTCTTTTAAAAACACTAAAGATATTCTGTATCAACTGATTTTCGCAGATTCGACTGTAAGATTCGGTTTCTACTGAATTTTATTTCAGTAGAAGTCACAGTAAATTGTGACATCTGCAAATTTAACTTCTACAGAATTAATTTCCATTGATTTTTATCTCAATAGAAGACACAATTTACTGCGACATATAAAGAATTAATTTCTACCGACTTTGATCTTCATTAAAAGATCAAAATCAGTAAAAATTGAATCAGTAGAGGTCGAAATTTCAACTGATTTCGACTAAAATTGGAACGTAGTTGTTCGATATTTTTTTTTTTGTTGTTGTTGTTTAATATTGGGACAAAATAAAGAGGATGCAAAGATTTTTTTTTTATAAAACATCTCTACAGAGCAGCTCTTTCGATCAAATTTGGAATATTGATATTTCGAAGTTTGTTCTGAAAATTTCGGAATAAATGAGCGAAAAAAAAATTTTTATTTATGATATTTGTCAATATGTTGTGGTTTAGATTCATTCTGTTTGAGAAAAACAATTTTCATCTAAGAAACAATCACTACAAAAAACATATTTATATATATAAAATTCAATTATTAAAAAATTATATTGTTTTCTATGGTATAGAAGCGGTTCTTTGATTGACAAGTGACCTTCACGATTTTATGAATTCGATTATTGAAAAATCGAATAATCGATAATCGATTATTGAAAATGCTTAGTAACAATCGACCTTTAAGAAAAAAAAAAAAAATAGATTAAATAGACAACATTTATCGGTGGACCTCTGATGAGACGAAGCCTACAGATGTTCAAAATTCACAAAATAATTGGTATTATGTAATTTTCAACGAACATAATACATGTTTTAATTGCAACTATTGTGTACTTTAAGGATAATTGTGTCGGTCATACAAAAGTGGGAGGAACAGTGAAGAAAGGTAAAGAAGAAAATTGGATTCCTGACATGTTTCACAAATATTGAAATTGAAGAGACTCACTCAACTTCCACTTTATAGCTCCACTTTTGCAAAATATGATACGATACTCTTTCTACGAAACTGGATATCTTGATAGCGACACGAACCTTCATAATACTATGTAATGTGTTCACTGTTCCTCCCATTTTTGTCTAACCCACACAATCACCCTTAAAGTACACAACGGTTGCAATTAAATATGTACTATATCCGTTGAAAATCCGTTGAAACGGTTCCAATTAAATATGTACTATATCCAGTTATTCCATGAACTTTGAACTTCGTCATATCAGCGGTATGCTGATAAATGTTGTCTGTTTACTGATTTCTTAAGCTGTTCTATCACTTGGTACATTTTCAGCTATCAGATTCATAAAATTGTAAAGATCCCTTGTGAATTATTATTTTTTCTTCATCTTTGCCACCAAATAGCTGTTTTTAATTCACAGTGAGCAACCTATTTTCCCAGGCTTTGATCCTTAGATAAAATTAATGGAGTTCGAAAGCATCGATAAACTTGATACTGTATAAGAAACCGTGAATATGAAATTATAGTCGTTAGTTTGGATGTAAAGCCTGTTCCCATTTGTACTTTTTGCTGTTATAGAACATAACTGTTAATCTGTTAAATTTATTAATAATTTTATAATAGAAATCGACTCATTATTACGTCATAATAACGAATCGATTCTGATCGTTTTTAAACGTATTTGATTCGCTAATCGATTCTCAATAACATACTGTATATGAAATTCATTCAAACCGTTCAATACTTACGTGAATTATTATTTAAAAAATATGTGAATAACTTTTACTTTTATTACGTGAATATTATTGATTCCATAACCATCATTTTCAATAGACTAAATTCTCTAGTGGATTCCAGTAACATATTTGAATTTTATTCAAATCGGATAATATTTACGCGAGTTATGGCGATGACAGACGGTGAAACTTAATTTATATCTCATTTTTTTTTGTTCATTTTTTAAAATGATACATACCAAAACGGCAATAACTCTGCCAGTTGTCTCCATAATTCCCTAAAAGATGGGGAATTATGGGGAAATAAATTGTTTCTACAATGAAAACCGTAGAAGCAGTAGCCGTAAAGAAACATGCTTCTTCATGTTTCCAATCGTAATAACATGGAGAAGTATGGAGATGTTTTTGAAATAGGAGATAATTTGGGGAATTAAATAAGCAGATACTGTAATTAGGAGCTTTAATGTTATTTTTAAATCGTATTTTTGCTAAGAGGTTTCATACTTAAAAATTGATAGAACTATTGCTGATTTTTATGTTACTTTCCACCAATGATCAAAGATAGGAATTAAAATACTTGTTTATGTTATTAAAATCATCTTCAATAAACATAACCTATATGTTGAATAACATAAAAATCTATTAGATATTTCTATAGTTATTACAGAAAACCTCGAAATATTGATCGTCCACAATTTTTAAACGGATGAATTAATGTTTCTTTCATATAGCCATTTAAAAAAATACAAATTACCCACATCATCCTCTTTTTTATAGTTCCAATCTTCCTTATTTTTGATACACTTAAACCTATAGTACAGTGGTTAAATTTCATGTCAATTAGCCCACATAGAAAAATCTCAAACATTTGAGAACCGCAATCAATTTCTTTCTAGATCAGGGATTCCTAACATTTTTCTTGCATCGACTCCCTTTAAAGAATGATTTTCTTCATCGACCCTTTTAAAAGAATGATTTTTTTCATCGACCCTTTAAAAGAATGATTTTTTTCATCGACTCCCTTTAAAGAATGATTTTCTTCATTGACTCCCTTTAAAAGAATGATTTTATTCATCGACTCCCTTTAAAAGAATGATTTTCTTCATTGATTCCTTACATTTTTCTCTATAATATACAGCATACAACATAATCATAATAATAAATAAATGCACCTAAAAAATAACTTAAAGATAACAATTGGACTAAGAATATGAACAAAATTTTGAAGAAATGTTTTATTATTTTTTGTACTATTATCATTTTTAATTTTACAAATATAAACACGTTTTCAGAAACAAAATCACAGATTCTAATTGAACAAAAGTTCGATATTAATTAATTTGATAGCTGCGCTTGATGTATTGATGCAATTTTTTTTTAATATTTAGCATAAAATTGCTTAACTTAATTCTTAAATCACCCCATTCAAAAATATCCAACCTGTTTCTTGTTTTCCGTAGTAAATTATTGACTCGACTAAAGCCTGCTTCCACTAGGTAAGAAGAGGGAAAAGTCAATAAGCGAGTTCGTAAAACTTTCTTTTAGGGATATTTCTCTTGGATGACTTTTAAATTCCAAAACTTAGCATACCCATGTGTGACCTGTGCTTGATCATCCTCCTCCAATGCAATCAACTCTTCTTGTATCATAATATCAAAATCCGATATATCACAGTGCAGCGGTTCTATGATCCATGCTGGAACATTCAAATATTTCAATGTCTTGGAAACGAACATTAAAATCTTTTAAATTTTGTAAGTGGCTCGTATATAAGAATATATCTTCTGAGGAAATGCAATCGTTTTCAATAACGGACAACAGAAAATTAAAAATTAATATATTTTTAAAATATATTAAATAATTTTAGTGTATTTTTTCCCCTTTTATTTATTTCACGATTTCTTCCTTACTACATGATATAGTTTTATATCAATAAACAATTAACTATCAATTTTATTAATAATTTTTTGTGTAATCAATGGGTTCTTGATCTTTATGCCCATTAATCGCCGGTGCATATTCGGCTATCGACCTCCAATAAACCCCTTGATCATCATTGACCCCCTTTAAAATTTCATCGACCTCCAGGGGGTCGATACCGATCCCATTGGGAATCCCTGTTCTAGATCATTGAGAGCCACAATCTTAACAATGGTTTCAAGAATTGTTTATTATATATTTAACATGCATTTATTTTACAATAAATGAGCAAATTACAGATATACTGATTTTTAAATTAAATAGTTATTTTCACCATCTATTGACTTTCATGGTATGGAGCCACATTGAAGGTACCAAAGAGCAGCAATTTGGCCACTGTGGCTATAGTAAATTCCAATAACATAATATATGAAATTTTTATCCCAATCAGAAAAAATATTCACTCAATGCCTATGATCACTTTTTCTCTTATTGTATCAATAACTTTGAGCCAACATCATTTTCAATAATCTCAATTATTTAGTGAGTTCCAATGCATGCCACATGTACTGACATTCTGTAATGAAAAGGGTCAAAACTGGAATCACTTTAATTTAAATCAAGTTCCTGAAAATTGGGGTATATTGATTGGTTTCTTTTAAAACATTCTAATATATGTACCAAGCATTAAGTTGAACAATTATAGTAAAAAAAAAATATCTGAAAAAATATTCACTCAATGCCTATGATCACTTTTTCTCTTACTGTATCAATAACTTTGAGCCAACATCATTTTCAATAATCTCGATTATTTAGTGAGTTCCAATGCATGCCACATGTACTGTCATTCTGTAATGAAAAGGGTCAAAACTGGAATCACTTTAATTTAAATCAAGTTCCTGAAAATTGGGGTATATTGATTGGTTTCTTTTAAAACATTCTAATATATGTACCAAGCATTAAGTTGAACAATTATAGTAAAAAAAAAATATCTGAAAATTGTTCCACTTGATAATTCGAGTATAAATTTATCCTGAAAATTTCATCGTAATCCTGCCAAAGTGAAAGATCCTTCTTTCTAAATACTTCTGCAGGAGGCATCGTTCGACTTATATCGACAAACTTTTGAATATTAGTTTCAAGGAACATATATTCCATATACTTCACCGGAAAACTTGAATTTGGCTTACAGTTCCCTAAAAATTTCGACTCAATCGGACCAAAAATAGTACAAGCAGACTCCCTCTTATCCGGTCTCGATTTAATAAAGCCACACTTTCTAACTTCACCGGAAAACTTGAATTTGGCTAAATTCAGTTTCGACTCAATCGGACCAAAAAATAGTACAAGCAGACTCCCTCTTATCCGGTCTCGATTTAATAAAGCCACACTTTCGTCGAGCTATGAACAGAAATAAAAACCGAAAAAGATATCAATTATTCGGAAGGAAAGACAGTACCAATGACATAGCTACCATAAAACAAGACAATGCCAGGCATTGAGCCCTCGGCATTCGGGCCACGTTAATAAACATATTAAAAAATACACGATAATCTGAAAATTAATAGTTTTAAATAAATATACGGCCAGTCAAAATCTTGAGGAACGACCGTATTAACCCTTGATGACCAATTGTGTAATATACAGTAAGACCCCGCTTAACGCTGTCTTGTTTAATACTGTTTTGATATAATGCGGTTTTTTTCGAATTCTATATTTTTGTTGATTCACTTTGGCGTGGTTTCTCAAACGGTTATTGTTACATAAATCCGAAATCGTGAGAATTTGTTGCATTGATACTCCTATGCTGTCTCACAGTGCGTTTGATATCAGTACAGTGCAGTACGCTTCCAATTGTGTAATATACAGTAAGACCCCGCTTAACGCTGTCTTGTTTAATACTGTTTTGGTGTGTATAAGATATCTTCGCGGGCCGCCTTTTGCCCACCCCTGATTTAAGCAGTTTGATTTCTAGATTACGAAAATAATAATAGCACTTTTATGTGTATTTTCAGGTTTAATTTGTCTATTTAATATTAATGTTATTTATTAATATATTTTTGTCTGTAACATAGAAAATTTAAAAGAATAAAAAATAAAAAGTTTGGTTATAGATTCAATTTTATTTCAGTTTAAAATTTTTTTTTAATATTTAGACTGCTGTGCCAATTTCTGCAATTCCTCAAAATGTTACTGTAAAATCTCAACCTGCACAAATTTCTATAAGTCCAATGTCAATGGTAATTACAATAATTTTACAATTTTTATTTTATTGGATGAAATAAGTTATTTCACATAAAAGAAATTGATTAAAGTTATTATTTGTGAATCATTTTTTATTAAAATTAAATTTAATTATTTTATATATACAAATGGATGACCATATTTTTAGAAAGTAAACTTGGGATATATTGATTTCTACAGAAAAATATTGAGTATAACCAGGATAACACAAATGTTTGTGTTTATAATTATAAATATTTAAATTGAAAGTAAATAAGCTTCTTAATTACAGAATATAATTTTGTTTAATCTATTGGCAAAATTTCAGTTCATTGTTTTCTATAATTTTAATCCTCTGCTATAAATAATCATAATAAAAATCCTAGAAAATAAGCACAGTCAACAGGTTATTCATTAATATATTTGTTCTTCATTATCAATACAATTATTTCATTTTAACAATTATGAATAAAAACTTAAAATATATCAAAATTTGTATCAAAATCTTTTATATAAATAAATTTAAATAAACATCAGATTTCAAGCATCAAAACTGAAACCCATTTTTTATTTATGTTAGTTCGATTTGGTAAATTTGTAAATAAATTTATTAACTTTTCGTATCATAGTTATGAAAAAAAAAAAAAAAAACAAATTTTAATTGCAACAAATGCCAAATTGGTTGGAATGGTATTCTAAATAATTACTTTTTAAACCTTCAATAAATAAGCACTTTTAGCAGTAAGAAACTTAATAAAATTGAACAAACGTTTTCAGCTTGTAGCCGTCTTCAGGTTATATAAAGAATCTTTGTATAACCTGAAGAGGGAATTTACATGTGGTCACCTCAACCTGCAGGATGACCTAAGTTATCCAGCAAAGTCATGTTGTATGTATTTTGGGACAGCAAAGGTCATATTGAGATTATTTACAAAAAAGATTTTTAATAATGGGGGTACTATAAGAACTTGCTACAAAATTTATTGAATAATATCAAGGAAAAAAGACGTGGTTTGCTATCAAAAGATGTATTTCTACTAGCTAATAATGCACTTGCATATAGAGCTGCAGAAACAGTCACTTTTATACACATATATGGGCTATGAAATTTTGCCTTATACCCTGGACACACTACAGGTTATCGGCAGTTATCTGTAACTGCCATTATCATACCGGCCTTTAGCCGGAAGAATACTGAACACATCGGTATTGGCAGTTAAACGGCAGTTAAAAATAATGCATTGTGGGATAGTAAAGGAAAACGGTGAATTATGGGATATTATAATACAATTAAATTGTGGGATATATTGTTGTTTGGAAAACTGTCCAATTTTTTTTTATTTGTTCTACTGATCTGTTGACTCCAATGCTTTCATTTCCCTTTCATCCCACGAAACCCTTTTCTTTTTGACTACCTTGTCTGAGTTGTCTCTGTAGTTTTCTCTTTGAGACGGAGATTGACGTCACAAACGGAGTTGTGGGAACTCCGTTACTGAAACGGAGTTCTGCAGCTGCGAAACGTCCGTTATCTGGACGGAAATCGGACACACTACAAATCCTAACTGCCGTTAAGACAATAACGTCCGTTATCTCTGCTAGTGTGTCCGGGGTATTAGCCCCACTTCCTTTTGACCTACCACTTTCAGACTTCTTCCTGTTTTGAAATATGAAAAAATATTTATGGAAAATAAGTTTCTTTGATGAGGAAGTCATTATTGCTTGGAGAGTTGGTTTGCCTTCAAATCTGCTGACTTCTACAAAGATGAGATTAAATAGCTGCTCCATAGGTATGAGAAGTATGTGACTCTAGGTAGTGGATATGTAGAGAAGGAAGAATTGGAGGATGAAATTTCAGTGTCTTAATATATGTGTCATGATTAGGGTAAAACTTTTTGGTTTTCCCTCATAGCTTAGATGAAAAAGGATGTAAAATTTGAATATTTTGAATTGTTTTATTATTAAACTACATTTAGCCCTCGATTTGCACGTCACTCAATTTACACGATTTTTAAATGAAAACAAAAAAATTTTTTTTGTGTTTTATTTTGTTTTGCATTATGCCATTTATAAATTAAAAGAGTATCATATTGTCACGTTTTGTGGGTTTACGAGTTCATAGAGATTAATAAAGAGTGAATACAGCTATATTTCGTATTGTCCAATTTATTCACACAAAACAAAATAATCTTGTTTCACTATAACTAAATTCTATACAAAATCCGATAATTATCTCATACAACACTAATTTATGTCTTTATTTCAGAATAACTCACAGTTCTTCTTAGTCCACTTTCGCTTTCACAATTTATTGCTCACTGTTAACTTTTACTGTCCAAGTCTCACAGTTCAACTAAACTCAACTCATGCTTGCAGCTCACCTATTATGTTTGAATGCTTTTATTGTTTTTATTTGTTCAGAATATTGTTAATTTTTTTGTACCATATTCGATGTTAATTAATGTTTGTTTTCATTTTCAAAAATAAATTGAAAAAGTATAAGCATTAAATTGTCTCTAAAAATTAATGAACCAATACCCTTTTTTTCCTTTAATCCTTATCTCATTTTACACGATTATAAAGAACATATCCTTGACTTTTCATTATTTTCTTTAGATCAATTTACATGGTTTACAGTTTAATTGAACATATCCTTCTATTTTGTATGAATTCTGTGTCTCGTTTTACACAGTTTTGGTTTGCATGATTTTTCCAGGAACATATCTACCATGTAAATCGAGGGCTGAGTGTATGTTATATACAATCTAATAGCAGATAAGTAGAAAAAATAATTACATTAGATCATCATTATAAAATGCATATAAAATTCTTTCAATGACTATAATTTCATTCATAGAAAATAAAGATGTTAATTTTTAATGTTTAAAACAGTTATTTAGCTGATGATAATAATAAAATATTATTTTACTTATATAAATCTATAGAGATTAAGCATCAATCCAAAAACGTTTGTTACATATAAAATAAAGTTATACTTCACTGCTAATAGTGATTAATCTATACAGATTTATATAAGTAAACCAAGTTTAAGCAGTTACCGTTTTTATATGTCCATAAAATATTATTTACATAATATTTTAAATATATAATTATAAGTGTCAGATTTTATTTAAAACAGTTATCATATCGAGTAATAAATATAATATAATAACTTCAAAATTAATAGATATATATATGTATAGTCAGGAATGAATTCTTAATAATTGAATTCGGTTTTTCTCCATGGATATATTAGAAGCCATTCTAAGATCAATGACATTTAAGACAATGTAAATCAAACCTGATTTTCCCCTAAATGCAATGTCAAAATGGAGTGATTGGTTCCACACCAGAAATTTTAATCAAGAAAAACAAATATATTTATCCTGTACTTATGCAAGATTTACAAAAAATATAAAATATGATAAATCAAATGACACTGTAAAATGTAAAATGACATATTCTCTCTTGAACTATATACCCAAGGCACCTGGATAATTGTTAATATCTAATACAGTAATAAAAATTATGATGAACAATTATGACTTAAATAAATCAAATGCTGAATTTTGCTTTTAGGAGATTCTAAGAAGATTCTATCTTGTTTTCTCTCTGAAATCTCATAAAAGCATAAAAACAAACAGTTTTTTTATTCTTGTTGCTATTACTCTTTGCACATTAAAATTAATGCTTTCAAGAATTTCAATACAGCTTCAGTGGTTAAGTTTCCTCAGTAAATTTTGAAATTGTCATGATCTGATCTGCAAACTCACATTTAAGTCAGATTCTTCAAGCATGATTTGCTCCTGAATTTCAGTAATATTGCTGAATTTGATATCCTTATTATGGGAGTTCAGTACTTCAAAAATATTTTCAAAAATAACTTTTTTATCATACTTGGAGCTTCTTTGTTGTCTAGGCAATAGGATCAACTTTTGGAATGGCATTTCAGCTCTGAATATCTGAGTAAAAGAAAGAATAAGCTTTCTTCTAAATGCCCTTTATTGTTTCTCTCCATAGGTTCACCATAATTATTTCTGCATCCTTTTTCATATTAAATTATACTCCTCTTTCCAACCTATTGGATCCTAAGCATACCCCAAGAACAATTTACGAATACTGTATGTACTGTACAGTTATAATCAGGAACAGCGGCAACAATTGAGGTCCGTTACACACTGACGAAACAATGAATAATGAGCAGAATGCTGCTCTTTTCCTGTCACAACTTGTATTTTGCACGCAACACGTAGAAGGATCATAGCAGACGCTTGCTTCCAATGTCTTTACAATGTTGCCAATGCAACGCCTTGCCTTCCTCATTTAATTACAATAAAAGAAAACTAGATCGATAGTTGCGAACCAGATACTCTGGAGTGTACTGTACAAATAATTGCATATAACCTAAGGATAACAATTTAGACTAAGAATATGAACAAAAGTTTTGAAAGAAATGGTTTATTAATTTATGTTTTATTATTTTTTACACTATTATCATTTTTAATTTTACAAATATAAACAAGTTTTCAGAAACAAAATCACAGATTCTAATTGCACAAAAGTTTGATATTAATTAATGTGATGGCTGAGCTTGATGTATTGATGCAATTTTTTTTAATATTTGGCATAAAATTGCTTAACTTAATTCTTAAATCACCCCGTTCAAAAATATTCAACCTGTTTCTTGTTTTCTGTAGTAAATTATTATCTTGACTAAAGCCTGCTTCCATTATTTAAGAAGAGGGAAAAATCAATAATGCTGGTTCAGTAACAATTTTTATTTGGGGATATTTCTCTTGGATGACTTTTAAATTTCAAAACTTAGCATACCCATGTGTTTCAAATAAGACTTGTGCTTGATCATCCTTCTTCAATGCAATCAACTCTTCTTGTATAATAATATCAAAATCAGATATATCACAGTGCAGCGGTTCTATGATCCATGCTGGAACATTCAAATTTTCAATATCTTGGATGCAAACATTAAAATCTTTTAAATTTTGCAAGTGGCTTGTATATAACAATATATCTTCTGAGGAAATGCAATCTTTTTCAATAACGGACAATCGCAAATTAAAAATTAATATATTTTAAAAAATATTATTGGTTTTTAAAATATATTAAATAATTTTAGTATATTTTCCCTTATATTTATTTCATATGATTTCTTCCTTACTACATGATATAGCTTTATATCAATATACAATTATGAATTTTATTAATAATTTTTTTTTTTTAATCACTGGGATCTTGATCTTGATTATGCCGATCAATTGCCGGTGCATATTTGGTTACTGACCCCCAATAGACCCCTTGATCATCATCGACCCCCAAGGGGTCAATACCGACCCGTTGGGAACCCCTGATGTAATCAGTAATGTGTATGATTATTTTTTCTCTATTTCTCTGAATACAGTTTATCCTTTCACATGGAACTCCTTATAAGAATTGTAAAAATTGTTCCATTTCTAAATATACAGAAGTTTCCTAATTTCGGTGATATTTTCATTCTAATAATAATATATAAATAAAATTTACTTACTGAAACTATTATATGATTAATATACAAAATTAGAAACATTATAAAGTATGTTTTGAAGTATTCTTCATATTGAATGAAAATTATCACTCCTATATCATTTGAATAATTTTTGTTTTATTTTTAAATATGTAAAACCTATCTGCAGCATAGGAGATATAACTGTTATTATAAGATCATATGTATAGTTTACTTTGATGCTCAAAAGTTTAGCAAGAAATTAAAAAAATCAAGTTTTTTTTTCAGATAACTGAAAATATCTAACAAAATTAATATATTTTATATAAAAATCCATGTTGATTATAAATCTATTTTAAATATTTATATAAAACTCGGAACCATATGCAATACGTTTCATATAATAATCTTCTCATGTTTGACACTAAATTTTGTGTTATACTTTTCCTATGAAATTAGGTACTTTGATACTTTTTTGTTTAGACAGAGCAATTTTAGATAAAGCCTTAAAAAACAATTTAAATGAAGAATCAATGTGGAGAGCATTTTTCAAAGCCCAAATATGTAAAAAGTTAGATAGCTAAATATTAATCATAGCATTATAAGTTGCCTTTGAAATCAATTTGAAAAAGTCAAAAAAAATCCTGCTGTAAGATATCCTAAGATTATATTGATTGTTTTGACTCAAGATGGTTATCTGTTCTTAAATGTAAGTAATCATAATGCCTATACAAGTATATGTATCCCTTGGTTTATGAACCCTAGGGTAACAAATTTTTAATTTAACAGAGCATAAATCTATACCACTTTTCGTTTTGCAAAGAAACTATTTGATAATCAATTAATTATCTATTGTAATTTATTTTTAAATAATGCTTTTCTTGCATATCTTCCTCACTGATTGCATGAGATATATCAAATATACTTTGTGTATAATTGATTTTACAACAAAATTGAGTTCTGCTTTCACTAGAGCAGGGGTCACAACTGGTGATCCATAAAAGATTGACCATGCTTACATAGCATGTGGCCTGGATATTGAATTATTTGAATAATGCATTTTATAATATGAATAATAAATTAAAAATAATTTTATACTTATATTTCATGATATCACCATGCAACTTGGCACGAATCATCAGGAATGGGGATAACAAAGGTGATGTCACACCTCACCTTTGTTGATCAAACAGGTTATAAAGGGGGCACCTTGGATATATACATCATGGTGATCCATAGATAATTTGGCCAATGAAAAACAACCACAAAAGTCACATTAAGCGAGGAAACAAACATATTGTGATGCATAAACTGTTTTGTATTTACATGATAATTTTTCATTCAGTTTCATTTTCATGTTTGTTTCATAACTTATATTTAAAATATTTCTGTATTTTTTAACATTACTATAATAAAAATTAATGATAGATATTTTTTCATTTATTACTTTCTCTTAATTAAAACTGCTTGTGGCCTAATTATAAGAAATAAATGTTGAAAGTGGCCTGTAACTTTATAAAGGTTGCCAACCCCTGCACTAGAGGATTCAGTTTCAAATCTGGTTCTTTGCATACACCAATAATATGAGTAGCATTATGTATTTGCTGCATTTTTCCAAAATTTTTGCAATCACATAACATTATTTAATTTATAAAAAAATGATTACACATTATTCCAGATATATAAATCTTTAATATATTTTCTTAATCTGTATATAAATTTTTTTAAAAATTCAGTATTTTTCTGTCGTATTTGAAAATGCTAAATCTGACTAATTTAATGTTATAAATAAGTAAATTGTTTTTTATATCTATTAGTTTTATTAAAATAATTACCGGAATAAAATCTATAATTGATGAATTTTTATTAAATAAAATTGAAAACATCAATGCTAACTCCCAGAATATTGGTTTTATTTTTGCCAATAATTTAGCATAATGGAGATTTTCAAGAATTATGTAAATTAAGACAATATTTTATGAAAATTTGAAAATTTTTAAAGAATAAATAAAACTACAATGATTGACAAGTTTATTACCTTATTAGACTTAAATTCGAAGATCATTTGGCACTTAGCAGTTCTGTAATTAAAACTGAATCGCAAGTAATTTGCTAAATATCTATTGTAAACTATTGTGTTATAGCATACATAACATATATGGATGACTTTTATATTCTTCTTGTGATAAATATTCATTTCTATTGATTACAATTTCTGAAGTATATATTGTTTTTTTTTTTTGTTATTTTTTTGTTTATGCTTAATTAATTTTAATATAATAATTATTTGAAGTAACTATATAATTATTGTATGATTGAACTTTTCTATAAATTCATAAATTTTAATAGATTTTATTACTTCGAACCATAAAATGTTTTTATCATTTTTCACTGATGTTTTTATACAAGGATTAAATTATTATATATAATAATGTAAAATACCACTTTGAATAAAATATATATATATTTATTTATTTATTTATT
>AYEL01058513.1:0-31116 GCA_000484575.1 Olivierus martensii
AAAATAAAATATTAAAAAAAAAAATCATTTTTTAGTCAAGTTTTTATCATCTTTTGTCCATTATATTAAATATTTTCCATCTTTTGCTTTCGGTTGTAATTCAATTTGAATTTGAATAATTGAAAACTGGAAAACACCAAAACTTTAAATTAAAATTTTCTGTTTGTGTTTCCCCTGCAATTTTAGATTTCTTAAACATTTCTTAAGCTTTTAAGATCTTATCATAAGTTTTATGGGTTTGATTAATAGTTATCAATAAAAGTTAATCATACTTAGTCCTTATTTAAGTCCACATTTAAATCTATAAAATAAATTTTATGAAAGTGAAAGAAGCAATTGTTATTATTAATTAAAAATAAATATACTTATTCTAACAACTTGTATTTGTAAAACTGATCATTATTAAACTTTTCATCTGTTATTAAGCTTATGTGCATACAGTTATGACTTAAATGTATCTTATTTAATTAATCGAGTAAATATACCTCATAAATCGATTCCTTTCATTTTCACTGAGTATTATTGATCGGCTATACCGAAAAATGAAACTAAAGCTGAAAGCAAATGATGCGTGGAAGTAATAACTTGTCCAAGGAACCCAATAATGTCTATCATGAATATTTGGATCCGTATCGTGCCAAGTCCACCATAAACATTTGATGCCTAGTATGTCAAAAGGAACATCTAATAAGACAACAGCTAGTCCGACAGCAAACGGTTCGGCCCAGTAAGGTAATTTTAACTTGTTAACTGCTACACATGCGGTGTAAATAAATACTGGATCTATATAATAACAAGTATAAATCAACATTTTTTTTTGCAAAAGTTTAGTTCTAACTTTTAATGACTTACATAACAGAATAATATATGCTGGCAGTCGGAAACCTAGAAACATTATTGTAGACTGTGCATGCCAGAAATTATCTGGGAGGAGGTATGAAAGAGTTTCTACTACAATCCCATGTAGTGCAGCAGCGAGCCACAGATAAACATTTCTTCCTCCTTTTTTGCAGGCTGTAAAATATCAAATCACTATAAAATATTTTTTAAATTTTATCTGAATAATATAAAAAAAAAAATAGTAATAATATTTACCGTGTTTGAAAGTGAGAAAACCGCAGATGAAAAATAAAATTTCTATTACCAGATACGACCAGTGAGCGTGCCATATCTCCTTTGGGTTTCTGAATGACACAAACCACTCCAGTTCCTAAAATTTCGATAGAATATTAAAAAGTGAGAAAAATGATTGATAAGTATTTCAGACATGCTACTAATATGCAAATTTAATAAAAATCCTACCTGCTTCAGTTGATTCCAACTCGCAACCATTTTTGCTTACGAATACTTTGGGGATGCTGATAAATCAAATATCCAGATAAGCGTTTTATCTTTCTGTATAATCATATTTTTTGTTTCAAAGTACAAATTCTAGACGACGTCTAACGTGAATAATATGTTTCTAAAGTTAGAAAATTTACAATTTTTCAAGTTGCAAAATTACTGCCTTTTGGTATTGGGTACTTTCAAAATTCCGTTACGCATAGGTTGATAGAAGTAATAATTGAATAATTCGAAGAAGAATATCGTGTACACTATAATAAACACAATTATAATGATAATCGTTAAAAATTGCAAAGTATCCATTTAATGCTAAGAGCGATAAACTGCTAATACTCCATTTTCTAGTAATCTTTAGACAGTTCCTAGCGAGAAGGGGATCAGAAAAAAATCTGGTATCGCTCGTAAAAGTCTTTACTGATAAACTGCATGGTCCATATTGCGTATAAAGTACCCATAACTATAATTAGGAACCATTTAATGATGTTCGCACAGTCCATGCTTAGTTATCCTATTCGGTATGTCCTACAGAAAATGCGATGAAGATATGCAACCATATAAGTGTATCTCATAAGTAAATTAGATTTATTACTTTCTAAAATGCACAATATTGGCTTCTCATCTTTATAATTTTTAAAAATAACTGCGCATGACAGTACAAAAATCATTCAGCTTGCTCTTTTTAATATTATCTAACAAGAAAAATCATTTAAAAATATTTTTCTTTGGATTTATCTCGGATGGCACCGTGCATTTTATATTCAAATAACTCAGTTCCGATGGTTTAGCAACAAATTTTAATAATTTTAAATTTTATTCTATTCGATCATTTTTAGTTATCAAGAATATTTAAATATCTTGATAACTAAAAAGAAGATTGAATGCTGCCTCCGTGCATTTATAATACTTAAGTTCATACGTATCTTAATTTAATATTGAGGAAACAATTTTATTAATTGAGTTTTGGTTATTACTTTCGAATGTTATTTAATTTAGAAAACTGTTCTTTATCATAATGAAAATCATAAAGATAAAAATTTTAATAACTAATTAATTGTAATTTCCGTTATTATTCAAACGTTAATAAATAAATAAATAAAATATCATTAATGTTGCATTTTCTTAATATAAAATTTATTTATTCATTTTTAATAGTTATTAATAATAACGAAAATGAAGTAATTCTTGCGGAAAATGTTTTCTATATTTTCAGGTTAAATTATTTACAAAAATAATATATGTTTTTATATGATATAGTTTTCTGTTATTGACGGCCACGTGGTAAAGCTGTGGCTTATCACTCTGGAGGACCGGGTTCAAATCCCGGCTCATACCTCCAGTTTTCAGGAGGGGGTCTGTGCATAGTCCATTGAATCCCATTCTTCAACAATCTAGTTGTCCTTATCATGGGTGTTGGCCAGCCTGTGATGGGCTCTATAAGTAGCTGCTGCCCAATACAGAATATCCCTCGTGCGATATGGCGGCCCAACTAAGCTAATCTTAACCTGTTATTGAGTACCAGAGAGGGGGAAAGATTTGCACAAATAAACACAATCGAATGTGTATCATTTTCTTGATAAGTACAAGCAGCCATCTTTTGGTCTAAGGCAGAAGACATGCATCAATGTCAATTCAAGGCCGGATGACTGCGTGGTAAAGCTGTGACTTACCATCCTGAAGGATCCGGGTCCACACTTCCAGTTTTTCAGGAGGGGTTCGAGCTGGTCTGTTCAACTCCATCCTTCAACTTTCCGATTGATCTCATCATTGGTGTTGGCCAGCCTGTGATAGCTCTACAAGTGGCCACGGTCAGATAATGTATAATCACTTGTGCAATAGGGTGGCATAACTAAACTAGGTCCTAATAAAAAAAATTGTCTACTCGGCAGCTGAACTGAATGTTGAATCGGCGCATCATTCCTTGTTATCTAAATTGTACCATGCATTAAAATATTCAACCTGTGCAACCCTGATCTGTATCAGTTTTTCTCCAGCATGCATGTTCTTGTTCATTATTTTGAATGACATTGTTCAGACAGAACTGTTTTGTGACTGATTTTGAAGCAGCGGTTTATAAAAATAATTTGGATCGATATAATTTTTTAACAAAAATTCTGAGTCAAAAATTTCTGTAGTTAGAATACGGCGATTGCACTTTTATGATGTTATTGTGCCATACGGTTTCTTGACTGAAAGGAAAAGTTGGTTTATTTTGAAAATTTCTTCTGCTAAGCAGTCAGATTGGTCGCAATTAGAGTATACCGAATGATTCGCAGCGTCGTGGGTACAGTTAGGCAGGTGCATCGACTGGACTGCCGAGTCGGGGAAATCTGCCGTATGACCACGTGGTAACACAATCGCTTATCACTTTAGAGCAGGGGTGGGCAAAAGGCGGGCCGGATCCGGCCCGCGAAGGCATCTTATACGGCCCGCCGCATGAACTAGAACACATTACAGTTTCAAAGTCCACATTTGTAAAATTCTACTCGAAAAGAAAAAGTAAAATAATTGAAGGCATCTTATATGGCCCGCCGCATGAACTAGAACACATTACAGTTTCAAGGTCCACATTTGTAAAATTCTACTCGAAAAGAAAAAAGTAAAATAACGGCTACTCTATAATGTAAAATAATGGATACCGGCGCTAGTGTACACGTACACTACCAAGTTATCCAAATTTTGATGATATAATTAACCATGAACATAGTAAATTTCACCATTCATATTAAGTTGTAAATTTGTTTTTATAAAATTAACTACGGAGGTACCTAACATTTTGTAACATTCTGATGTAATAGATTGTTAACCATCAATCAGTTTGATAAAATATTTATGTTTTTAAAGAAAATTATCTGAATTTATTAATTCGTAGGACGAATTATTATCTAATGTTTCTAATGAAAAAAATAGTTTTTACAGATACTTTGGAACTCTTTGCATACAAACAAAAACTAAGAAAATAACACAAAATATATATATTTTAAAAATAATATTGATACACGATATTTACACATTATTTGTGTAAAATTTTCTATTTTAATATAACTTAAATAGAATTCAGACATATTTTAATTGCATAATGATGTAATAATACAATCATTATAATATAATTTTAAATACTGTATGTGAATTAGTTCAATATTACAACTTTACTAAAAACACTATTTAGATTTTGTATTTAATTAAAACTGTCATAAAACTACAAGATTAATAACAATTTGTAAAAAACAATAATACTGTAGTTACAGTAATACAGTAAAGCAGCGGTGGCCAACCTTTTTGAAAGTAAGTGCGCTACGAAAAATTTTTACAGCGCGGTGGGCGCATGATCTTTTTTTTAGGTGAGTAGAAGTAGAATAGAGAAATATATTAGCATTACAATAATATAATAAAATCATTATAGTTCATGGTACATAAATGGTAAATAATAAGTAACAAAAATAACAATTTCACATATATAAAATATATAAACAATAAAAGTTATCTTCTTCTTTAATGAGAAGGTTGATACTTTATGTCTTCACACAATTTTTATTAAATCATGACTGTAATTTATCAAATGATACTGCTATTCTTAAGCACATTCAAATTTTCATCCATAAGACATAATCTAAACTTATTTTTAATAAATTGCATTGAAGAAAACGAACGTGGCTACACTTAGATAAGTCGATCCAAAAAAGATTTTAGCTTCAGTGCACAATTTTTTAATATTGGATATTTATGTGAATCAACAAATTTCCAAAATTTCTTGTCCATGTTCATAGCTTTCAAAGCGACATCATTTTGTAATTCTTCTTTATAATTGGAAAAAGTATCAAAGAGAGAATCGGCACAAGCAAGTAAAGCATTTTTAAATAATTCTCCATTTAATTTCTAATTCTAAATTTTTTATATTTGTTATATTAAATTTAATTAATTCTGCACTTAAAGTAGTAATGTCAACGTTATTCATAGGATTTGAAAAAATAAAATAAAACCAGTTTCAAATCGTCAAATTGACTAAATCTTTCATTAAAATCATTACTCAATGTAGTTAGATAATTAACGGATATTTTCGGGAATCTGATTTTCTAGAAATATTTTTGACATTTGAGAAAAATGGGCCAAGGATTTTTTTTTGAAAATGTGAACTCCAAAGAGAACTCCACCTTTAAATGCTTTAATAGCACTTACCAAATCTACCAAATTTTTATTTTCACCATGAAGTTCAAGATTTAGCTGATTTAATTTCTGAGAAATGTCAGCTAAAAAACCTAAATCACCTATATAGCTAGTTAGGATTTTCAAGTGTACTATAAATTTCCCCATTTTGTTCAAGAAATGCTTTTATTTCAACAGACTATAAATTTCCCCTTTTTGTTCAAGAAATGCTTTTATTTCAACAATGTACTATAACTTTCCCCTTTTCGTTCAAGAAATGCTTTTATTTCAACAATCAAATTAAGAAAACGTTCTAATATTTTGCCTTTACTAAGCCACCTCACTTCTGTATAAGTTAAAAACATGACCGTTTACTTGATCCTGCTTCAGACACGTTAAGTAGAATTCTTTTTTGTCGATATAAATAAGTATTTTTATCCAAAAACAACTTTAATAAATTTGTGAATTATTGGAAACAACTATTCAACAGATAACACACAAGTCAGTCGTTAATATCAAGTTACAAGCATAATATATCGTTGCGTCGTCGTCGTATGTACACATTTCAGCACGAATGCGAATGATGCAAACAGAGTCCGCACGAGCCTTTTCCCGCCCAGCCTCGGAGGGTGCCGACTGCTGTCGGTAGATCAAAGGTTTTTGTGCTAAGTCTGGACATATTAAAAACATTTAGACTATATTTTTTAGTTATTTATATTTTTTATAATTTTGTAAATTACAGTTCTCGTTCAGTAGATAGAAATGCTATTTTAGTAGATTTTCAATAAACTCAAACTAATAAAAAGATGGAAATAAAATTATTACTTATTTTAAAATTATTTTCATATGATTAAGAAATGTTAAATGATAATATTTTTTAATTAATTTTTTGAAAATATTGCTGTGGGCGCATAACAGACCAACTGCGGGCGCGGGGTTGGCCACCACTGCAGTAAAGTATTAATTGAAATGATTAATTACAAAAGATATTTATCTTTAATGAAAATAAAATGATCTATTGATTATTTTTCTTTTTTTTTCATAGAATTAAAGAAATATATTTTATGTTCTTTGATTAAAGGAATATGCTACATTATAATTTTTATTATATTTTTTTTTAAATTAAAGTTTCTCAATTTTATCATTTCTTTTTAAATCAACATTTTTCACTTGGTAAAATGATATAGTATTTACATATATATTTCATTTTTGTACGTTTTACAAACAGTTTTAAAAATAATTAAGAATTTTCTTTCATTTTGAATATCTTCAGAATAAAAATTTGTATATTAGAGAAAAATTTTTTTGGGTAAACAATATGTTTAAGAATAAATTTACATATCGTTAAGCATTGCAAATATTTATCGCGGCGACAATTCTACCAAACTATTTTTTGCAAACTCGCTCATTCGTCGCACATTTTTTCTGGTATGCGCTCATTTATCGTGTATATCGATGCATATATATATATATACACGTATATATATATATAACGAATCGATTCCTGTTTTTTTTCCAAAACAAACTATAAAAAAGAACATTGGCGTATAAAATTATTTTTATACATTTACACGTATATATATATATATAACGAATCGATTCCTGTTTTTTTTTCCAAAACAAACTATAAAAAAGAACATTGGCGTATAAAATTATTTTTATACATCATTGCTCATATTGTATTGATGAATTGCTACGACAGTAGACTATGTTATGTCTTTTATACAGACAATTAAAAAGAGAAACAGAGATGTTTTTTTATTTAAATGAAGAGATTAATAACATCGAGGTTATACGGTATCATAATTCCAGACTTTTTAAGATCTACATTAAGGAAATGAGTTAAATGAACTGGATCACTTAAACAGCACTTTCTTCGAAAAAATCAAATTTAAAATTAATTAAAAAATAATACTGTAAGCCAGTGGTTCTTAACCAGTTGTACGCGTACCAATTGTGATACACGAGACATGACTAGTGGTACGTGTATAATCTTGACTTCCTATTTGTATACGAGGCATATTTTTGTTGATATACTGAAATTTTTGAATTTTGATTTTGAAGTTGAGAACCACTGCTGTACGCTATACGACTATCGTTTCAAATTTCGTTCAGATCAGTTTCACAGCTTGCTGCTGATTTTTGTGGATGGTTAAACCGATAAAAAATGATTTTAGATTCGTACAGCACAAGCAGTTCTTATTGATAAATGAGAAGTAATCCAAGTGACCATTTGGATTACTTCTCGTGCTAAGCAGCTTGCTGCTGATTTTTTTTTTTGATGGTTAAACCGATAAAAAATGATTTTAGATTCGTACGGCACAAGTAGTTCTTATTGATAAATGAGAAGTAATCCAAGTGACCATTTGGATTACTTCTCGTGCTAATAAGAGCCACTTGGTTCTTACTCATCATAATACAACCAAAGTAATATTTATTATATATTTAAATTTACCTATCCATATGAAATACAGTCTGACCCCGTTAAACACGCGATAGTCGAGGTCCATGGTTACTAAACCGCGGGTTAAGTGAACCGCGAGTTACAGTATTAATATAAATTGAGCGATAATATAAATTCCAACATTGATATGAATTTTCTGTGTGATTTGACCAATACAAAATGATTGAACATGCAGCTAATTTCACTTATCACGAGATTTAATGATGAAGATGTCTAGGAGTGATATCATAAGCGATTGCTTATCAAGGTAGCCATGTTAAACCGCGTGTCCGCGTGTTAAGCAGACTCGCGTGTTACTGAAACGCGTGTTAACGGGGTCCGATTGTACTTTTTTTAAATAAATATGAGTATTAGAATGAGCAATATAATAATGGGCGTCAAATCTTAGGAATATATATTTTCCTATGATTCAACCATCAGTCGCGGTAAGCTTTCCGTTTTTGCCGTTCCCATGATTCATTTCGGTGTAAAATAAAATGGACGCTAAGCAACGAAAGGCACTCACTGTTTACCAAATGATGTTAACAGCTTGCAGTAAATAAGGAAACTGAAACAAAATCGAGGAAAGGAAATGTCGGATCGAAAAAATTTATAAGAAGAATTACGAACAAATTTTCTATGCAATTTTGATTAAAGAGATGAGATTTAATGATAGAATCCTGCCATATTGACTGTCAAGCTTACTAACAATTCAACGTCACAAAATGCATGGATTTCATTGGTGGATGTTATCTTGACGGATTTTACCGTCGCGGAAAAGTTGAATCCATCTAGACATTGGACAGTAGCAGTTTTTACGCCGCGGTATGACGTTAAAACAGCACTGCTTTCGTCATGCGCGTATTTACCGCCACGGTTCCAAGTGGGAACCAACTTTTAGTTTCAGTCATCGCGTTATAGTCGCAGTAGAGTCTCCATATGGTCTGCCTTATGTTTGTATTTAATCATCTTTTACTTTTGTTTAATAAATTATTTTTTACAAAGGCGTTATTTCTATTAATATCCACATATAACAGTAACCGATTAATTATTTCGCGCGTATTTACCGCCACGGTTCCAAGCGGGAACCAACTTTTAGTTTCAGTCATCGAGTTATGGTCGCAGTAGAGTCTCCATATGGTCTGCCTTATGTTTGTATTTAATCATCTTTTACTTTTGTTTAGTATAATAAATTATTTTTTTACAAAGGCGTTATTTCTATTAATATCCACATATAACAGTAACCGATTAATTATTTTTTTAATGACAAAATGAACAGCTTGCGGTTATTATCTAATATATGCTATTGTATTAAAAACTAAATTCTTATTTGTGGTATCCTAAATGACTAAAGAAAGATCGTGACTAAAACCAAAAAATTTATAGAATAAAAACTGGTTAGCCAAAACTTTCATGTAGGTGATATCACACCTTTCCTATACGTCTCTCGATTGATCCTTCCAATTTAATGATTTTAAAAGATGTAAAAATATAATTCTAACTTTGAAGGGTAAATTCGAAAAATGTCTTCAGCATAATACGACACTTATAAACTTGCATTATTACCACGATTTACATTAGAATATGGAGTTAATCGAATTGGCTTCTGAAATAAATTATTTATTATTCGATGGCCAAAAAATTTTTTTGTCATTTAGTGGTGTTAAGCCTAACTATTAAGAAAATTTATTTTTAATATAAATAGTCAAGAGTCAATCAAGTGTTTTTAAACTAAAATTTAAAAAAGTCCAAAAAGTGGAATTAATCGTTTTGGTGTGTGAACGGCTCATATATATATACATCGATGGATCTTGCAATGGATTCAACGTCTATTTCTCGAAATTTAATGAATATATACTTTGTTTGCTTTACTTATCATAAAAATAAAATATTGCCAAATTAAAAATAATATGAAAAAGTTTAAAGAAATATTTTAACATCTAAGAAAACAAAGAAATTAAATTCACATTTTCGAGAATCTAATCTCTCTTCTTTGGAGAATATAGAAATAATTAGAAATTTATTGTGAAATTCCTTTCTTCTTAGTATTTTAATGAAGATTCATTTTGTTTTCTTCGTTCTTCGTTTATTATAAATTTTTGCTTTTTTTTTTGTGATAATTTGTATCTTTTATATCTACTCTTTCGTAAAATTAAGTAAAGAATTTATTATTGTTAAATTTGAACTGTCGTTAGTATGAATTCTCAACTCAAATTCCAATTAGTATTTCTATATTTTTACTCACTTATTTCACAAAAAATTAAATTATTTTCAAGTATCTTATTCTATTCATTTATAGAAAAATTCTGCATTTTTATCCAGTTTTTGTTTTTTCTATTTTTAATATTATTTTTCTTTTATATGCATATAATAACCATATAATATAAGACACTCAGTTAAGATATTTTTTTGTTATATTATTTTGGGTATTAAAATTCAGAATTATTTTATCTAATGGATCAAGAAAAATTGTCCATTAATATGTTTTTTTTTTTTCTTAGCTATGAAATATCTAGAAATGTCTTGAAGTTATTAAATTAAAAACCTTCTAATTGATGATATATGGTTTCTAATGGCTGCAATGTTATAATTTGAAATGACTTTTATCTTATTAAAATCTTTTATACTACCCTTACAAGAGAAATATCCAATTGATTTAACTAGTAAAATCTCTAAATTGTCACAGGTATTTTTTATATTACTTACTGTCATTAACTTCTTCAATAATCCTTTTGTAATTTTATTATTTATACTAATATGCACAACTATAAAAATAAAATAATTTCGAATTTATTAATTCCATTTTTTTACTTTGATGTGTGCTTCTTAAATTGGAAATGTTCTTGAAAATAAATAAATTTGGAAAATTACAAAGTCCTTTCAAAGGCTCCTATCTTCCTCCTTTGTTAAAGTCCTTTATAGCCTCCTATAGAAAAGAGTTTTATATGTTCTAAGTATGTTAGAAGATACGAAACTCTTTTCTATCATCTAACGCATTTGGTATTTTTTTATATGCAAGAAATAGGAATAAAATTAGTTATCTATCCAGCTTTAACTCTTTCAGCCACTACGTCTAACCATTTATAAACATTTCGAGATAAGATATCTTGAACCATGTTCCATTACGACATAATATGTAGGAGGTTATATCAGATAATCCCAAAAGTAATGTCTTTTTAGCATTAAGTTTTGAAAGGATATAAAAGATAAATAACTTGCTAATTTAATCCAGTATATATTCTCCAATTAAATCAATAACACACTTCCAACGTTGCGAAAGCTATAAAAATTCATGTTTAAACAAACTGAGACACGCTTGAACAAGTACGATATAAAAATACACTACTTTTGAGATGATCTGATATATTAAATAATTACTTATACAATATTTTTTGAATATTTTATGTCAATATCTTCAAGAGAAAAATGTATTCATTCGATAGAAAAATAAATTATGATTGAAAGGGTTAAAGACTAATAATAAAAAAACAAACAAACGAATCTCAATAGACGTCAACGATATATCAATATATTAATATTTAATGTTTTATCTTTATATTTTTTATAATAACAGATCTGATATATGTAACTATGTAAGAATTATCAATCACGATTTATAATTAATATAAACATAATTTCATAAACAAAATCAATAGGAAAAAAATAACATTTTTTTTTATATACCTTCTATAAAATCGTAATTTTCTATTCATATTATTATGTTTAATAATTTTTTATTGACTTTTTATTAATTTTTGTTATTAAAAATAAAATAATGCAAAAATTCGTATGTTTTACATTCTGCAAAATATCTCAAATTTTAGAAGATCGTTTCTTATCTATTGTACACACATTCAACTGGACGGAAGAATGTTTATCTTTCTACTTGGTCTATTCGCGATCGAATCTGAGTACCACAGCTACATATTTTCTCTGGCATCTAAATTTAACTCTTCAATTCTTATTTTTCACCTTTCCTTCTGACTTATTTATTAATAGAGGCAATTCGTGTTGGAGACTAGAATGTCCCACCGCTTAAGATAGTTGAGAAATTATTTTATTTACTTAAAAGAATTTTAGCTATATTTTATAGAAATGATATTATACGAACACTTTTACTGGTATACGTCTGCAAAATAGCTGAAAAAAAAGTTTCACAGAATCAAACGTTAATAGTATTCTTAGTTTTTGCCACCATTTATCTTCGTGGGATACCATCTGGAGATCCTGTTCAGAATTTTTATTGAGTGGTCCGAAACTTCTACTTGAATGCCATCCTTCAACTTTCGAATAATCTATCAAGGATATTGGCCTATTGTCTTGAATTTGGAGTGATTGACGCCAAATATACAGATCCACTTTGAGATCAGCAACATAATTATAACTAACCTGATATAATTAATGAAAGACATTACAAAATATAACACAAATGTCGTGTATTCCATGATGGAATATGATTTTAATGAAGGATGAGTCTGCGCTTGGATTCCCCTGAAAAATCTAATAATATGAGATCAAAATCGATTTCCAATCTTCTAGATTGAATACTTATGCTTTATCATGCAGCCAATAGGCAATTTTATTGGCTCATTCTACATTAATCAAGCTATATAGAATAGATTCTACTTATTAATTTTTAATCTCTTATGTGATTCATTACAATTTTGAAAAGTCGTTATGATTAAGTAGTTTAAGCCGCCATATCACACGGGCGATATACTATATCTGGCGGCGGCCATTTATAGAACCCATTATTGGCTGGCCAACACCCATGAAGTGTCAACCGGATAGTTGAAGAATGGAGTTCAACGAGCCGGGCCCAGACTCCTCCTGAAAAACTGGAGGTGTGGGATACGGGTTCAAATCCGGATCCCATATCTCCAGCTATGGATTACTATTCTGGAGGATCCGGGATTTGAACCCGGATCTTCCAGGATAGTAATGCACAGCTTTACCACGCGGCCATCCGGCCGACTCATTTGTTGCATATGAATGATATCATATTCACTTTAAAAAATATATGTGCAAAATACAGGCCATCCGGCCGACTCATTTGTTGCATATGAATGATATCATATTCACTTTAAAAAATATATTTTTATGTGGAGAAGCATGGTTTTGTTTACTGCTAATAAACAATTTATATAGATTTTATTTAAAAAAAATGGCAATTGATATAGTTCACTGCAATCAATTCACTCTACCTTGACTTTCATTATGATGTTGAAGAATAATCATACAGTAAATTACACTTTATGATTACTAATTTTTATATAGTACATGCTAATTATTTTATAATTACTGTTAAATTAAGTTTTCACAAAAATCCATAGCATAATTCAAAAAATTTTGGCATATTAATAGATTTTAATGCTCATTTTCTAGTATAAAAGTTAATTTTTGCATTTCACAGTAAAATTTATCATTTTTTTAAATAATTTTCATATATTTTGCAGGTGTAACCGTGCAAAATACAGGCGTATTTTAAGCAAGAAGAGAAAAATCTATCTAAAATTCTGTTAGATGGCTTTTCTCTTCTTGTTTTTCACTCCTGTTTACTTATGAATTTGCATTTTGAATGCCACATTATATCTTACTACAGTAATTTGTAGGAATTCTAACAAACTAAATTATCACAATACTCTTTAGCATTACAAAATCATCAAATAAACACTTTAGGCGTGTCGTTCCCTGGTAGAGAAACCTTAATTCATCTTACACAATCGATTAGTAGCATTCTTACATATTATCATTACAATACTTGTCTGGAAGAAAAAAGGAAGCCGAGAAACTTGAAAGAAATTGAAAAATCTACTGCAAAGAAATTTTATAGTATGAAAGAATGCTAAAGAAAAAACAGGAATGTAAAGTTGAAATAATAATAAAGAATAGCTAGAAGGCAAACAAGCAAGAAAACATGGTATTGCTTGTATTGCGATGATGAATTCCTCTGAACTTCCGACTTAAACAAATATCTGATGTACTAAGTAGTGCCATGAGAACTGCACAAAAACATGCTTTTTTAAGCAATAATTACCTAAATTTTGTAAAAAAGTGAATATTATTTTTTCTCATATACCTAAACAAATATCCGATGTACTAAGTAGTGCCATGAGAACTGCACAAAAACATGCTTTTTTTAAGCAATAATTACCTAAATTTTGTAAAAAAGTGAATATTATTTTTTCTCATATAACATTATCTGCAAATGCTAGTTTTTAGTGCCAAAAAATACAATTTAAAATTTTTAAATTATAACAAAAATTACTGTATTTTTAGTTAAAGCTGTTTTTCTTTACTGGGACTTTGTTTAGGTATTCAAACATTTTTCTCCTTTTTTTTTTGCGATGATTGCACAGTCCGAACGATTTTAAATTTCTGTCTAAAACAATCATGTTCGCATTTTGTATATATATATATTTTATTTTATATTAAAAATTTGCGCAAAATTGAATTTATATTAAAAAAATCTGTATCGAAAATTTCACAGGTTTTATGATAATCTGATTTGTAGAATAAACTGAATTTTAAGGAAAATACGGAATTGTTGTACAAATGATGTGATGCGGATACAACAAAATTGAATTTAGATGCTATTTTATGGCATTGTATGTTTGTTATATTATAAATCTGCAAAGATATTGTGCAAAATTGCATTCAGATGCATGATAATAGATACAATACTGTTGAATCTTAAATTTTGAGTAATAAACTTGCATTAATCTCTCAAGCTATATATAAGAATAATTTTCAACTTTATCATTTTTTGTTATGTTTATAGTATAATTTTCATGCTGAAAAATCATCTTTCTTTGATTTTTTGAAGAAAAAATGCTTCATTTAATACATTCTAAACCTGTTCTATGATAACCTAAGCAGATAATTATGTATCCACTCTGATCATTCTCCAAAATTTAAACCAGATACTACTCGTACCAGCTTGTACGTGGTGACCTGTATCTTGTAATTTCTTATAATTTTGTTTAGTTTGCTCTAATTTATCTGTGATGTCAAAGAAACATTCTTCTCTGTTAGTACTGTAAAAAAAATTAAAAAATCTTAGGACAACGTTTAAAGAAAATTAAGAGAGCGAAAATAAATAAATAAATTGCAAATGAAGTGGAAAAAGGAAGCGTTAATCTGTTTGTATCATTATCTGCTATTGCTTTGCTCAAAAAAACTGCATAATTAAAATTCCTAGATTGAGGATTGACGTGCAATTCGAAAGTTTTCAATGCAAAATTTAATAACGCTGATTTATTATATTTTATATGTATAATTTGAAAAAGTTTCACTAAATTATAAGAAAAAAAAACTGTAGATAAAATGAAGGAAAAGGAACACTTACTAGTGTATTCTAAACGTCGAAGGAAAGTAGATATGGATTTTCTGATAACGTTGTAAATAAATCATGATCAATAACAATAATATTGCAGTTTCATATAGTATGACAGTTGATGACAGAGTAACCTAAGTCATAACAGCACAAAAACTGTTAGTGAGAAGATAAAATCATCTTTTTCTTGTTTCTATACGGCATATTACGTATGCTAAACACCGTAAAACACGCTAAGTCGTAAAAATTTAATAAAAAAACACACTGAATTGTATCGTATCGATTTTATTTACAAGTAACAACACACAGAATGCTAAACAGTGGTTTCCATACTCTGTACGTACTGACTTCTTATTAATTTTACTGTGAATGCAAGTAAGTAATAAATGTTAAAAAATGGGGACATTACAGAAATTATAATAAAGTTTCATGCGAAAAAAAAATTATGATCGTCTTATAAACTGATAATCCGTCTACGTCAAGAGAAACTCGATATTTTGACTACTCCATGAAATAACATGTAATGCAATAAACAGACAGCAAACAAGCATTGATTCCGATATGATTACTTGTGATTCAATCTGGTTAAAGATGAATTGGAAATTTCTTTTAAAGACAAGGGAGTTATCTCGAACTAAAACAGATGAGATAGAATGTCGATTAGCAGATAATCAGTAGGAAAAATTGCTCTCTTGCTTTAAATTACTGATTTTAGTATCCATTCTTCATAAAATAAATGTTTATATCCGTAAACATTTTACATGATTCCATTCATAGTTCGAATGGACATAAACAATACGGATGTTTAAAATAATTATTAATTTAAATAAACTTTCATTTGATAAATATTTAATTTCGAATGAATAATGTTAAATTAAAACTAGAATTGAATAGTTTGAAAATCCTTTTTAAACGGATTTTATTATTCGTTTAAACTATCGTTCAATAAAACGTTCCGGATGAAGTATCTTGAAAAATCTTTTCTTATTCTGTCTTGGAATAAATCTCGTAAAAATAAAATTCAATTTACTTCAACTTTCAATTAATCTTATTTATTCTCCACTAGAAAATTACTATAAATGTTGACATTTGAAAAGTTCTTTATGTATTTTACACCATAATTGCGTTAACATGATTTTATTTAACTCTTAATAGGTAAAAGTATGGACTAAATTTTTTTTGTTCTGAATGTTATGTAGATGATATGCGAAGAATGATCAAAAAGTTGATATAATAACAAGATATCTTTATTCTATACACTTTCACACTAAAATAGTTCTAGTCACCTTCAAAGTAACGCCGCTAGGCACACATATACTTACTCCAGCGTGCCTGTCATTGTTAGAAACATCGAGAGAATTCAGTTTCCGATATGGCCTGTAATTTGACTTACACGTTGGTTTTGATGTCGTCCAAACTGTCAAATCTTTTCCATTTTATATCTGTTTTTAGTTTTGAAGTTGGTCGGAGCCAACTCAAGGGAATATGGGTGTTGTGTAACAAAGGAATGTTGTTATTTTCCCAAAATTCTCTGATTCTCAGAGCAGTGTGGAACGATACACTGTCATGATGAAGCCACATGTTTGGTCTTTTGTGACGCACTGCAAATAGTAGTCACTTTAAAATTTGTTCGTAATAAAGGGTGATTATTGGTACGTGTGCAGGAAAAACTTCATAGTGCACTATGCCTTCGTTGTAAAAAAAAGCAATCAACATCGTCTTGATATGTGATTTGAATATTCAGGTTTTCTTTAGTCTTGGAGATTCTTTCTTGTCCCATTAAGATGATTGCACTTTAGTCTCAGAATCATTTCCATCAGTTACAGTTGCGCTTTTGCCAAGTTTAAAGATCGTGACACACTGAACGCGACGCGAAGCGAAGCGGAGCGGAGCAAAGATGACAGAAAAATTTGCATCCTTCGCTTCGCGTTGCACTGCGCCGCAGCCAGTCTACATTGCAGCCGAGTTATTTCTCATGTTTCGTGGATTTGCGATAGTGGTCGTTTGCGGAGTGTTGTTGATTTGTTATTAAGCATGGTTATTAGAAAAAAATTATCGTATGTTTTCGGTATTCTTTTAATCTTACGTGATATAGATATGGTCTTTTTTGTACTTCTAAAACAAATCAATATATCTGAATTCCAACCACACGGTTGAACTTAATTTTCCAAACATATAAAACATTCGTTTCTATTGATTACTTCCTTCGCATCTTGCCGCACCGTATTGTTCGCGCGTGTTGATTGGTCAAAGTTCAACTTTCTCATCTCCTTTAGCGCGGCTACGCGCGTTAAGGCTGGTTTATAGTCCGACTCCAGGATGGAGTTACAGGGTCGCTAGCCGGCGTTGGAGTTTCAGGCTAGCGTCATGGTTTATAGTCAAACTCCAGTCGGCGCCAACGCCAATACTAGCGTCAACGCTGGCCTCCGTCGAGAGTTGAAAGTTTTTCTACTTTGGAGTTGGGAGTTGAGTGACGCTATACCACAATCCTTTGCGAAGAGCAAACATAATGTCAAATCATGTAGTCGAGTGCGACGTAGAGAAATTTATCGAGGCCGATAAAGTCCATACAAACATTTTTGATTTTAAATTTGAATTTATAGAATTTAAATTAACAGATTTGTATTGTTTCTTTTTGATTTGTAGCCACTGAATATGGGACTTAAGCCACCGTGTTTTTGGAATCTTTAATAAAAGTTTTTTATTCACGCTTTACAAAAGCTTTGTAAGTAAATTTATAAATTATTAAATAAAGTTTATTTATTTATAAAAGAATTTTTTAATGGCTAAAAATTAATATAATACAAAGTAATAAAAACACTTGATTTTAAAACTTTAAAAAACTTTTTTTTTTAATTTCATGCATTTTAAAACATTTAATTATACAAGGAATCAATTTCTATTAATGCAGAGGCATTGCTAGCAAAATATTCGGTAAATTTTTCACTGACATCAAAGACATAACTTGTTTTTTCTTTTTTTTTTCTTTAATTTTCGAAGAAGCAAAATAGAAGTATAACTTTTCGTAATGGGATTTTATAAATGAAAAGAAGACTGCGCAATCTCGGTACTTTGAATGATGGGAAGTCAGCGTCGAAAGTCAGCTAAAGACGCTGACAGTTCATAGTCCAACTCTAACGTCAACCAAACGTGGCGAACCGAGCGGAACTCGGCGAGCTCTGCGCAGCGAAATCCACGCTGGAGTCGGAATATAAACCAGCCTTTAACTCGAGCAGCCGCAAGGGAAAAGCTAGTCCAAGACACACTGTACACGCGTTACAGCGCGAAGTTGCATTCTTATGCTTCGCTTCGCGTCGCGTTCAGTGTGTCACGGCCTTAAAATCCGCAAGGGAAAAGCTAGTCCAAGACACACTGTACACGCGTTACCGCGCGAAGTTGCATTCTTATGCTTCGCTTCGCGTCGCGTTCAGTGTGTCATGGCCTTAAAACAAAATTTCACGTTCGTTCTTTGTTCGAAAACAGACATTTTTATAAATAAATATTAATGATTTTACTAAAATTACTGTAAAACAGAAATCCAAAGACATACCTGCTAAAATAATAATACGCTGAACTTCCATTACAGCGTAATGGAAGTTCAATAATCAAGTTATCACCCGATAGAACAATCTTTTCGTTATGAAACACTATTTGTTGATAGATAGAGTTTCCATTATACGAACTTTTTGATCACTTCTTGTATGCTTATTATGCATTCATTGTTTAAAAATACGTAAATGATATATATTTATTACTGTATATGTTTATTATTTGAATATACAGTATATATCAATAATTATATATTTATAATATATTGTATGTAAATGATAAATGCTTATTTTATAAGTATTAGTTGAATGTAATAAATAAATATCTAGTATTTTATGTTTATAATGTACGAATATGATAACATCAACATTAGTAACATCCATAAACTACTCAGTAAATTTATTACCCAGCGATAAATGATGCTGGGAGAAACAAATTGTGACGTTACGCTGTAAAAATGATTGAATTTTATATCACCATATCTAAAAAAACTTAAATTCTAAACAAAATTTGTAAGCAAATAAATTTTTTTTGTATTACGTGCAAGCGAAGCGACGCTGGGCGATGCGATACTACAAACGGGATGCTACGCAAGAAGCGCTTCTGTGGCATCTATAACAAAATACCTTTCCATTATTTATCCACTAAATACTGATTATGGTAATTTTTATCTCTCATCTCGTGTTCCATGATATAAGCTTCTTTTTGAATTTTGCTTAAGAGAATCTCTGAATCGAATTCTGTTATCATGATAATTTGTCTCTGTCGCTTCAGAAAACAAACTAGTTTGTGTTTTAGATACAGAGAGCGACAGCAAGTGATGTTAAGCGGCGCTACGATACACACATGGGAAGCGTCGACGTTATGTCTATTGGTTTGTTTTCTGTCGCTCGTAATATCGCATCGTATAGCGTTGCGTCGCTTGTATTCTTGCGCGTTGCGTAGCTTGTGTCAGCAGCGTTAGCAATCTATATTTAAAAATAGTCTAGGTTTAAAAATATTAAGTAGAAGGGGAGGATCTTCAAATTTGTGACATCACAGTCAGAAGATCAAGTTTGGTATGACGAAAAATGACGAAGGGGTCAAAAAATATTCAAATTAGCATGAGGTAGTTTATGAATGATTATTACTTCAATGTTGTAAAAAGTATCTAATTAATTATTTTATTTTGTTAAATTCATAAATATTTTCAATATATCTTCTATGCTAACAACTTATAAATTTTATTTAAATTCTAAAATTATTCAGATGGAAATTTTAAATGGAGCATCATAAGTCGCGACGTTTCTGCTGAAAGGTTGGCATTTTATATATAAAAGAGCGCATTAGTAAATTAAATGGCATTTCTTTCGATAGTTATTGCATCAAAACTTTAAGCAGTCGAGAAATTCTCGAGGAATTTTTATTCCTTTTAATTAAATTAATTTTTTTTTTTGAATTTAATAACATTCAATTTTAAGTATTAAATAATTTGCAATAAATTAAAATATCCATTTATGGCTATGAGTTAAAAATTTAAAATTTTATTAAGAAAAAGTCATCTTTTGGTAAGTTTACTGAATTATTTGGTTTGTTAGTTTCAATTAAATTACTCCTAAATATTGAATAGTATTGATGACAAAATAGTAGATTATGTGTTGGTGGACAACGTATCGCGTCGCATGCGGCAGCACCGCGTCATCTATATACCAGATTTTTTTAATGAATACATTGAATAACACGAACCTTTAAAGCAAAAATTCATATTTATCGATCTCTACATCATGTTCCGGGGAAGCATATATATATTCATTAAAAAAAAAAGCCTGTTTATAGGCGATGCCGCGATGCCGGATGCGACACAATACGTCTTCCACGACAGGTAATCTACCATTTAACCTTATTGATAGATATTTAAAAAATTTGAAACTACTGTATCGTTCAGTTTTCAAAACGAAATTTAATCAGTTAAATTTAAGTACTTTTGAACCGAATCGAAAGTACATAAAATTCAATTAAGTAATTAGAATTTGTTTACAAAAGGTATCACTAATAGACCATGTGCTAACATTAACTACAGTAACGAGTGTTTCTAGTATTTTTGTTTATTTCTCTTTGCATACTTACATAATTACCATAAAGTAAGAAGTTTTCTTTATTTTTATTCTTATAATTAAAGTTGATTAACCGGATCACAATGCGAATCTAATTAATAAACTATTATGTCAACTTGAATTTTTATTTATTAGTTAAATTATTTTCTTTTTTTTGAATATAAATAAAAGTTTTCAAATCTCTATTTTCTAAATATATTGCTCAAATATATTTTGTTTATATAAATTTTTGATGCTTTTGAATGGAGCTTGAGATATTTATGTATAATTATTAAAAACATATTGAGGAATTATTTATGATAATATCAATAATTAATAATTTCATAATGGAAAAATTTGTATTAATTTAATTTCAAAGAAAACTTGTCTTATATTTCTTATAAAGCAATTTTCATGGCCTTGCTTTAATTTATTTTCTATGTCCTTAGTTTGTTTGCTTTGTTTTGTTTTCTGTGCCCTTAGTTTGCGTGTTTTTTTTATCTGTGCCGTTACTTTTTGCTTTTGTTTTTTCATCCTCTACTTTGTTGCTTTTTATTTTTTTCCATGTCCTTATTTTTCGGGAAGCAAAGCGACAGAGTAGACGTCTAGTGGCAATTTTTGTAACTACTATAGTCGGGGTAGTTTGTTTTGATTTGAGTTCATAATGGATTATTTGCAAGTTTTGAAAAGTAAAAAATAATTGTTTTGTGCCTCAATGCTGATCAACGTATAAAAGTCCTGTAATATCATTGCATAAATTTCCATCAAATAAAGCATTTTACTAAAAAATGGGTGATTGTATTAAAAATAGGCAAAAAGTTTCTCCATACATGTTAGTATGCAGCTTACATTTCAATGACGATTTTTTTCTGAAAAGTGAGTATTTTATAGTAGTTGTAATAACAAATTTAACTTGTGATTGGTTCTGTTACCTCACTATTTAGTTTTGACTTTCTTATACCCCAAACTTCCTGGAGATCTGTACAGCTTAGAAGTTCCAGCTCATTTCTATATTAAATTCAAGCATAGATTAAAAAAGGTTTAAATCCATATGAAATAATACTATGGTTTTATCTTACCGATTAATGAACAATAAGCAGGCAACAATATGCTCATACTTCCCTCTAGCACCAGCTTTACAACTACAGGTGCAATGAAATCCCATTCTTGAATTGCTGACAAGTGATATTTAGCAAAACAATTAATATAATTCAATTATCTGAAAACAGTTATTCTATACAAGTGCCTATCTGATTTTATCAAAATTCGTAGTGAATGTGATGGCCCTTTCAAGTACGATGTCTGTTGGCATAAGACAAAAATTTCTGAATTATTTTCAATATTGATACCACACATAATTATATCTCCTGTATTTAGAACTGCTTCGCTTTCAATTAATGGTCTTGAACTCTCTCCAAGATATATCAAAATATCATGCAAACTGATAAGCGACATTTTTAAAACAATGAAAAGTTTTCCAATAAAATCAAACAGAGCAAACAAGTACCCGGTTCTGTCGGCCATATTGTTTTGATTTGCAGCGCCATCTATATTTCATTTCTCTCGCGATTTGTCTGCTTTGTTTGTGTTTTTATGCTCTTACTTTTGTTTTCTTTTCCATGCCCTTACTTTTGTTTTGCTTTGTTTTTGTTTTCCATCTCTTTGTTTGTTTCGATTTTTTTTCCATATCCTTACTTTTGTTTTGCTTTGTTTTTGTTTTCCATCTCTTACTTTGTTTGTTTTTTGTTTTCCATGCCCTTATTTTGTCTGTTTTTGTTTTGTTTTTATGCCTTACTTTGTTTGCTTTGATTTCTTTTCCATGCCCTTACTTTTGTTTTGCTTTGTTTTTGTTTTCCATCCCTTACTTTGTTTGTTTTTTGTTTTCCATGTCCTTATTTTGTCTGTTTTTGTTTTGTTTTTATGCTTTACTTTGTTTGTTTTGATTTCTTTTCCGTGTCCTTACTTTTGTTTTGCTTTGTTTTCGTTTTCCATTTCCTTAATTTGTTTGCTTTTTGTTTTTTTTCCCCCATGATCTTGCTTTGTTTGCTGCCCTTATTCTTGTTTAGTCTTGTATATAAATAATTTATTTATAGTTTTATAAAATATCGAAACTGCCTTATAAACTATAAATAGAAAATTATATGCTTTAAACTGAAACTAAAATTTTTAAAGAATAAAATTTGATGCAGTGACTTGCAAACTCAAAACCATGTTCACTTTAACAAAAAAGAAAAATAAAATTTACTTCTAAATGTTTATAATTTATACATATTATGTTTACTAGAGCAGAAACCTATAAATATAAATTTATATCTATATATCCACAACCAAATATAAAGCAACAATTACGTGTATTAGATAGAAACTTTTCTCATAAACCACAGTAATTCTCTTCCACTGTCGAACAGATCTTTAAAAAGCTATATAATAGCTGTGCCAATATATAGGTATTTTTTATATATTGACAGATCTTCAATAAATATAAAAAACATCTGTCAATATATATAGAAGATACAGCATATACTGTATATTGACCGCATTGTCCATCTTCATTGCTTTCTCGTAACACGCAGCAACAAATCAGATATAATCGATTTTTGATCAGTGTATATAGTTTCAAAACATATTCTCTAACGAATAGAGACGACAAATATTTGATTTAAACATTAAAAAAGTTTCATAATATTTATTTGTCTCAGTAATAACGAAGGAAATTATTCTTAATTTATTATAAAGTTTCCTTTAATGACGAAAATAATGAGAATGTAAAACTTTCAACGTTTTCGAATAAAAACAATAATTTTGCGGAATTTATAAAGATGAGAGAGAAAATTAATAATAATAAAAGTTTAGTAGATGTTGTTATAATTTATAATTGTAACCCGATCTTCGTTTTCGTAGAGGAGCCGACAATAAATTCTTAAATTATTTTTAACCGGAATTAATGCAAATTTTAATTATTAATCCTTTGTATAATTTGAAATTATGGATATTTTTACACAGGAACTGCATTATCGGAATGTGGCATCACTTTCCTTAATTGTGTTGTATTAATTCCCATTTTTTTTTTTTTACTGAGATAAAGTTCGGATTAAATCACTGCAGCCATTGATTGTATCGAATTAATTTCCACTTTTTTTCAAGAGTAAAGTTCGGATTAAATGTCTTCAAGATTTCTCAGTACGGTTTATTGTCGAACTAGGATTACTTTCTTAACAATATCGATGTATGAAGCCGGACATAATTGCAACCGTAGATAGGAAACGTGACTTGTTTAAAAGGAAGTGGAGACAAAATAGGAGGTCAGTTGTGAAAGATATAATTTGTTCTTTGAAACAAAAAAAAGAAAAGAAATTGATAAAAACTTTTGAAGTATACTACCACAATGACTGCCAGTAATTATTTCTAGTACTGTATACATCTTACTGGTGGACTAAATGTTCATAGATGTGCATAAATGTAGCTTGTTAACTAACACCAAGCTTAAAATTAAAATTCTTTTATAGATTATAAAAATTAAAATCCATTTAATTTTTATTTAAACACAAGTATACAAACATAACAATACAAGAAACAGCTAGCAAGCTTAATGCTCCATAATAATGTTAATATATACCGTATAATAATTTATTACTTACTTCACAAAAATATATATATATCTTAAAAATATATAATTATTCATATACGCATTTATAACATTATATATATATTTATTTATTTTTACATACATTAGCAACGTTTCTTAACAACTGATGTGATACAGTTTTGGAACGATGAAACAAAGTGTTTAAAAATTCTTTTTAAGCGAAAATTGAATGTCTTTTTTTGATCCAAATAATTTGGCCAAACAAAATTTTGCAAATCGTTCGAATAATTTAAGTTTATGAAATATTTACACAGATGAATTTATAGAGCGTGAACTTAATTCGTTTGCCCAAAATTTGGAATGTTTTTAAATGCGTCACGTTTCTCAAAATTCTACATTCTCTCTGTTGCAAAATATTACAAAATTGATAACTATCGAATTGTGTGTCCTTCAATAATTAAGAAAATGTTTCTTTTTTTTTAAATATTAAAAAAATGAAAACTTTATGGCATATATATGATGTATATATAAAACCCTGTGTCGTACCGGATTTTAGATTGGCTTCGGAACAATTATATGTGTGTGTATACTGTATATGCAAGATTTATAAATGTTAAGGTTGACAATCGAACATAAAATTGCTTTTAATATTAATAACGCAAACATGTCGAGACTTGTTTTGTTAATTTTATAAAATTTACTGTATAGCACCGACATAATGATATGTCAACGACTATGAACGATGATAGTTAATAACAGCTTATCAATTATTTTCTTATCAAGTGACTGTTATTACTTGCTGGTTTCTGAATATTTGTACACTTTTCTTCATTCTTTTCCATTTTTCTGACGATTTTCATTTCTACTTTATTCTTTTTTCCAGATAATCTTCTTCTGCTGTACGAATGACTCATGGATAATGCTGTGGTTATTGTAGTCATGGACTTCTTCGAACCGACTAAAAGAAATACAAAACATCTAAAATTCATTGTTAGCAATCCAATTTTTTTATTTTAATTTCTGAAAAATTGTTTCATTTGAAGCAAATATTGTATATTTTTCAGAATTTATCTCTTTTTTCCTCCTCTTTTATCTATATTTATTTTCGCTATGATCTATATAAGAATATATAAAAACTTGCTAAATAAGTTCCTATAAGAACATCTACAAGAGACTCTATAAGAACTTCTATAAGAGCATCTATAGAACCTCTATAAGAGAGTCTCTATAAGGGTCGCTATCAGTCTCTATAAGAATCTCTATAAGAGCATCTATAGAACCTCTATAAGGGTCCCTATAACGGTCTCTATAAGAGTAACTATAGAACCACTATAAGAGTCTCTATAAGGATCGCTATACAGTCTCTTTAAGAAACACTATAAGAATTTCTATAAGAGCATCTATAATGGCCTCTTTAAGAGCATCTATAGAATCTCTATAAGGGTCGCTATAAGAGTCTCTATAAGGGTCTGTATAAGAACATCTAATAAGACTATATAATTGTTACTCAGTTTTGTATGAGTCCTTACAAGAAGAGAATATTTTGTTCATCTTTACAACTTCTCATTATCAAGGGTTATATAAAATCAATTTGCTGTAATTTCATAATTATCACACTGAATTTTTATTTCATAAAACTTTACTTTTAAAAATTTCTGTGATGTTATAAAAGTCATAACAACTTTTTGTTATTCCTTTATTTTTCCGGAATTTCATGCATGTACGATAAGATTATAATCGTGCAAGAATCGTGAAACAAGAAGAAAAATGTGCATTGAAACGTATTGTTCTTAAGTATATAACAACAGAAAACTTCAAACTATAACATGAATAAGTTAGAAAACTGGAATATTCATAAGGACCTTTTATGTTATTCATTCTTGCGGTACAGTTGTTTTGTTCATCGTAGCATAATGTTTAGTCAAAAATCTTTAAAATTCCAACAAATCTACTTCACATTAACATATACATTACATTACATATACATACATATATATATACATATACATACATTACATTAACATATTCCTGTCTAATTGTAATATATATAAGTAGCTGTTAAGTTATATAGCAGGTTTTCAAAAAAATATCGAGTCAATCAATTTTTAAATCATTTTCTTCCTGATTTATATCAAGAAGAAGTAATAAATTAATATTTTACAACACACTGAAGTATTATTTATTGAGTAGAGTTTATGTATAAAGTTACTTATATAAAATATGTTCTATAAATTGCAGTAAAATGGTAATTTTCTTTATTTAAACCGTATAAAATACTGCTGAAATATATTTTTTCTCTTGTAAACTGGAAAAATAATGATATTTTTTCATTTTTTTTTTCTATAAGTGAACATTATCGTTCATATATCAAAATACAGTCAGGAAAGGGGGAAGAAAGGTTTGTCATATGTCTTAGACTTTCAATTCATTTTCTGAAAAAAGTATTTCCAATTGAACGTATAAAGAAGAGGAAAGAAGAAAGAAATATGTCCAACAAGAGAGATAAAATTTTCCTTTGGGGTTTGTAATTTATGTTCTCTATTAAATCACAAATTTTTATAGAAGATATTATTGCTCTATTATGTTACCTTGCATAATAACTAATTTAAAAAAAATGTACTAAAAACATTTTTGACATTAAACACTGTTCCCAAATTAATTTTAAAGTGACTGCCATGTTAAAATTATTAAAACTGTTTGTAACTTACTTGGTCTTTTAAAAGTTGCCCTTTGGCATCTACATTGAAGTACAGATCGTAAGCCCTGACGAAAATTGTTGTTAAATCCTCCGTAAATGATGGGGTTGAGGGCACTGTTGGAGTAAGCAAGATAAAAGGCGTAATAGGAAAATGTCGGAAACCATTCTGGAAGCTGTAAAAAAGGTTTTTGAACTGAATTCGTTTATATCTTTCACATGTTTCAAACTCAATAAAATATTAAATAAAAAAACAGCGTAAAGAATAAAGCAATGCACAAATTGAAAATTATTTATTAATAATTTTTGTTTAGATGTAATATTAAAATATATATATATAAATAAAGCCTTTGTCAATGTAAATGATAGTGTAGCCGAAACACACTTCTACAGTTTAAATTTAGCAGTTCCGTGTGCACAGTTTATTTGCAAATTTATGTCTTTTAAAAAAGACAACCACATATCTCAGCTGGCATTTGGAGGTGGTAACTTAAAACCAACTATGGTAAATAGAGAAAGGAAACCCTTTCAAGGGAGAATGACAGCGAATCCACAAAAGAAATAACTTGAATGCTCTTGTTCGGTACACAGAGAAGTACAACGAAATTTTGTTTCAGAGCTTCTACGATTACCAATATCTAAGAGGACACCAAGTCCTGCCCTCTCCAGATATCTCTTGAAGTCCTTTATTTTTATTTTTATTTTTTTTAATTTGACTATAACACGGAACTCTCGCTTTGCGTGTCATTCCTGTCACTCTCGCTCCAGATATCTCTTGAAGTCCTTTATTTTTATTTTTTTTTAATTTGACTATAACACGGAACTCTCGCTTTGCGTGTCATTCCTGTCACTCTCATATCAAACGCTTTTTTATTTATTTTTTTCTACTCTTCTTCTATTCTTCTGATGGAAGTTGTAGTGATAGTTTTCTCTCCGAGGTGAACCTCTCTACTTTTCCATTTATCAAATTATTTATTTTAGATAATTTATAAAATTAAGAAGACTATAAAGTATATTTTATGAATAATTATAACTCTTTAAACTATTACTTCTTCATAAAACTAAATCATCTTAATTAAAACTTTAAATGATTCTTAGAATAAATTAGAATTTTTAGCGGTTCAAACTTAGAATTTAAGTTAAATATTTTTCTAAATTAAATATTTAGAATTTCAAAGTTCTAAGTTAGGAAAAAATTCTTTATCATGAATTAGTCTGTTAAGTTAGAATCACTAAGAATACTAATTTATTCTAAGAATAATTAAGATGTAGTTCTATGGTAAAAGTAAGTTTTATGAACTTAAATTAACTGTGAGTTAGAAGCGAAAAGTTTTAATTTAACTATTAAAAATAATAATAAATAAGTTTGATTAAATTTTAGTATTAATTTAGTAGAGATACCATTAAAATTTACCACAAAATTATTGTAATATTGGCTTATTTGTTTTCAATCTGACATTAAAATCTGCCAATAACCTAATTTAATAAAAATACAGAAAATATTTTTCTAAAGTCATAAGATGAATTGAACTCTCGTGAAAATATTAGTCGAAAAAATGAATAAAATCTATAAAAATTTTACTATACTACATCTTCACAAATATCACCTTCATACCAATGAAAAATATTATTTATAAGCATTGTAAACTGTATATTTTACAGTTACACATATCTATAATTGCAATGATATCATCACAGGAAGAGAAAGTGATCAAAAGATAAAACAAAAAAAAATTTTCTCCGGATAAAATGTTAAGGATTCACTTTATCCTTTTGTAAACTAGAAAAGATTGGCAAGAAATCTTTACTTATAGATGATAAACTATATTGATCTACATCTAGTCTGTACATGCAAACATAAAATATCTGATGAGTTTTATGATTATTAAATATCAACAAAGTGTATATCTATCTTATTATCTCATTGCATGTGCAGTATATTAAACGTGACAATAACAAATTTTAATTAAAATTAGCTTAAAACCTTAAAAATTTAAAGTTGTATAGTCTAAATATAATTCTGGAAGAATTTTAAACAAAGATCAAAATTAATTAGAAATTTTATACAGTTTTAAACGGATAATGCTAATCGTTTATAATTGCAGCTGCTTAGTAACGATGTTCTTAAAATAGTTATAGATGTTATCGTTGACGTTTTAATCAATACATTAACATTATGAGCATTATATTGTTTGTAAACGATAGAATAAGAATTTTTTCCCCCCTTGTTGTAACTTATAAATAGATTTTTGCTTCAGATTTTTCTTCTAACAGACTTCGACAGTCTGATTTTAATTTTCTATACATGATCATTATTTCTATGGAGACGTAACCTCAGTGATTTTTCATTACTTCACTTAACTACTACCTCTTCCTCTCTCTCTCTCCTTTCTATTATAACGAGGAATGTGATTAAACTCGCTTTTCTTCAACATTTTTCCATCTAATGAATAAATTATTGCTTAATAAAATTGTCGAATGTGCTACCATCTCCGTAAAAATTTTTTGTTAATTTTCTGAAATTTGATGATAATATACTTTGTACTGGCGAATCCGATTTTCCATTAACGATAGTTAAGCATTCGAAACTCAGATAATTAGGAATTATTATTATTATTATTTTTTTACTTTAGGTGCGTTTCTTATGATATAATTAAAGATAAATATCGGCCGACAAAATTCTAAAAGAAGATTACTTCTCCATGCGATAAAATTTGACAATCTTTACACGAAATTAATTGGATAAATAAGGAACAAAAAATTATACGTTTCTAATCTATGTATCATTAAAAATAGCATTTAATCAATTAGAAAATTTTATATAAATTTGTAAATTAATTCTCCTCGGATATTAGATGATTAATATCAAGAAAAATTAAATATAATGATGTTTTAAAAAGATTTATTGAAACGATCAATTCTCTAATGGGAGACGAAAGAAAGTAACAAGGTGATGAAGTAGTTCTTGTTATCTGATACAGTTACGCGACTTTTTGGTCAATATATAATTTTTTAACATTAAAAATTCGTTAGAATAAAAATTGTTAAATCTTCTAAACATTATCCTATCGCTTTGTTATTATTCTGACAGATAAGAGGACAGAAAAAAAAAAAAAAAATTAGCTTTTTTCGTGCAATTGATGCATTTGGTAACAAAAAAAAAGGAAAAAGAAGAAAAGTAATTAGATAAATTTAATTTTCTTTTGTAGCATTTCGTGCTATTTATCTATCTAAGATCTTTAACAGAGTAGGTAATGCTCATACTTAACCAATAAATTTTGGTGAAGGTCAACAATATGTCTAACAAAAACACCATTTACGTTCTTAATATATATACTCGATCGAGTTCGCAAGTGCGATTTGACCAAGTTTAAAGTGATACAATAATCATTAATTCATCAGATGATTCTCTGAATCATTTATTTTTTCATTGTAGAACAAGTTATAACTTTTTCTTGGTTGCTTTTTTAATGAATAAATAATTATAATTTTGTCAGCAGGAATGGGAAAATAAAATAGATAGCGAGTTTGTAAATAAGGATAAAAATATTTTATCAACTATTATTATTATTATTATTATCCTTTATTATATTTCCGTAATCCTTTAATTAAATAGTATAGATTTTATTAAACAGACGGCATCAAAACATTAAATTATTACTAATAATATATATATAATTTTGTGAAATATAAGCGATACCAAATGTACAGTCGGTTGCAGAAAGATACGAGCATCGTTCATAGGGGTTCCATAAGAGGTAGTAGTATGGATTACAAAGTCTGAAAATTCCAGGCACAATTACGGAGAAGTAAATGGACTCTTCTCGTTGCGGAGGAAACAGGGGCCGAGCATCGTTCATAGGGGTACCATAAGAGGTAAGTAGTATGGATTACAAAGTCTGAAAATTCCAGGCACAGTTACGGAGAAGTAAATGGACTCTTCTCGTTGCG
>AYEL01058517.1:0-17104 GCA_000484575.1 Olivierus martensii
GGAGATGAAAAATGGATTCTGTACCACAACATTAAGCACAAACATCAGAGGCTTCCTAAACAGATTCTGCCTATAGCAGTGGCTAAATCTTGACATGTTCCACATACTGTTTTACTGAATGTTTGGTAGGATATGCAAGATATAATCCATTATGAGCTTCTGCCACTGAACAAAATCATTTCAGGGGAGATCTGCTGTCAGTAACTAGAGCCATATATGCATTGCCTTGCAGGAAAAAAGTCTGGCACTTTTAATCATAAAGGAATAGTGGCTTTCTGAAATGACCAGACCAAAATGACTTATGCCAAGTTGCAAGAATTTGGATGGGAAAAACTTCCCATCCAGCATATTCCTGACTTTACGTTTCTGGAAAAAAACTTTGAAATGTTAAGATGTACCAAACCTTGTCATCGAACACTGCTTTTCATAGAAATTAAAAAAAATAAAAATGGAATGCGACAAAGTACTATTGATAGCTTTATCCATACTAATTAAATATGTTGTGTTTTTGAATAAATGTGTTATAAATTGTAAAAACATGTTTCGATTTTATTAAACTGTAATTATTTTGTTTCATTTAAACATGCTGTATTATAATTACCGTATTTGCCGGCGTATAAGACGCACCCTCTTTTTTATACACATTTTTGAAATTTTACAAATTTTTAAATTTTAATTACATTTAATTAAAATTAGTTGTTTGTAATACTGCAGAATATAAAACGTATAAAAGAAAATTGTTAAATATAAATGTGAAAAATGAGATTGTTTACCATTAGAAATATTTTACAAAAATATATTACGGATTATTAATAAAAAATTCGATGCAATATATTGATTTTCTCATTCGGTAAGGATAAAATATGATAGGTACTATATATAATTATCATTTGTCACTTCTGTCTCTGGTGATTCTATTCTTCAAAAATGATAAACAACTGTATATTTTTGAAACATATTCGTAGATAAGCAGTATCTGAGATATATATATATATATATAAATGTTGATCAGATATTAATATATTAGATATAGGGAAAGGTGCGCCATCTCTCCCGGTTTTCATAAATATATATATATATTTAGGAAAATATATATAGAGAGAAAACCAGGAGAGATATATCCCTATATATATAGAAAATATATAGGGATTTACAATACATCCCTGTATATTCAACAATCCCTATATATTTCTTTATATATATATAGGGAAATCCTGGAGAGATGGCGCATCTTTCTTTATTTATGATAAAATTATTAATAATCATAATCAAAAACTTTTATCATTCATAATAGCTTACATGGAACCATATGCAAAAAGTAATGTCAAAAATTTGTTAAGCAAAATGAAAAAAAGTAACAAAATAAACAATTTTTAAAAAGTTGATTAAAAAACCATCTCACCTTCATACATTAGGTTCAAAAACCCAATATATGAGAGTGAATAATCATTTAACGTATGAGGATCTCACCCTCATACATTGAGTTTTTGAACCCAATGTATGTGGGTGAGATTGCTTTATTCAACCCCCTCATACGTTGGTTCAGATGGCTTTATTCAACTTTTTAAAAATTGTTTATTTTGTTACTTTTTCATATTGTTTGTCTAATTTTTGACATTACATTGTGCACATGGTTCCATGTAAGCAATTTAGAATAATAAAAGTTTTTGATTATGATTATTAATAATTTTATCAGTAAACAAAAAAAGATTTTAAAAAACCATCTCACCTTCATACATTAGGTTCAAAAACCCAATATATGAGAGTGAATAATCATTTAACGTATGAGGATCTCACCCTCATACATTGAGTTTTTGAACCCAATGTATGTGGGTGAGATTGCTTTATTCAACCCCCTCATACGTTGGTTCAGATGGCTTTATTCAACTTTTTAAAAATTGTTTATTTTGTTACTTTTTCATATTGTTTGTCTAATTTTTGACATTACATTGTGCACATGGTTCCATGTAAGCAATTTAGAATAATAAAAGTTTTTGATTATGATTATTAATAATTTTATCAGTAAACAAAAAAAGATGCGCCATCTCTCCCGGTTCCTAACGTGGATTATTTAATTATCTTAGATAAGCACATCAGTGTCTAAGCTGTTCAAACAACTGAATGGCAGTTACTGTATGGCATAATCATTACCACAATGTCATCTTGGCTCTAGAATGTAAATATACTTAGCTGCGTCATCTCTCCCGACTTTACCCTATAATAAATTTGCTTTTATCAGAAAATTTTGCATTCTATTAAATGTAATATATGCTAACTATAAGCATTTTCTTTCTCATGTTTCTAGTATGGCGCAAATGTTCTTAAACGTTCTAGGTAATTAATTATGAATTATAATCAAGCACAGGTAAAACAAACGCTTTTGTTGTAATCAATTTTTTCCAAACATATATGCTTGCCAAAAAAATCTATCTTTTAAATAATATCAAATATCCTGTCAACATATAAAAAGTTTTAGCCCAGATCTGAAAATCGATCTATGAATGGCCTTTTCAAATTTTTATCTACTGTATTCTACATAGATTGAAAAATATCAACTAGAATTGTATTTTCTTCAGAATACTTAATAGTAAATAAGCGCAACACCTTGACAGTTCCATTAAAATTATTGATAAATTTTATTATCTGATTAATAAATTAATCAGATAATAAGTTTAGTACGTCATTGCATCATTTTCTTCTCAGTGATTTTAGTCGAATATTTATAAATGCATATGTTTATCGATAGAATTAATGCAGAAAATTATATCGCAACTCCTTATTATCATTAAAAGAAGTGATCGTCGAATATTTATAAATGCATATGTTAATCGATAGAATTAATGCAGAAAATTATATCGCAACTCCTTATTATCATTAAAAGAAGTGATTTCATGAAAGCACTTTTATAATAACATATTTTGCAAGTTGAAAATAATTTCTTCCTTTATACTATCTTTAGTTAACGCTGTCTCGCATCTAGACGATCCAAAAATATGTTTAAATTTTGTATAAAATTCGATAAGTTTGTTGTTTCTTATTATTTAATAATTTTACCAAGAATATTTAAATATTTTTTCTGCTATTAGTACTTTTCGGATTTTAAAGTAAAATAATTATCAGTTTAGCGCACCGTCATTTATACGTCTTACTCAATTACTTTGTAGTATAATGGTAAAACGCATTCTACATACAAGACATTCCTTCAAACTGCATTATAATATCATAAATCATGTTAATTGCTTTGCATTATCATTAAATTATTTTAAAAAAATTATTTTTTGCGCGATAGAATATCAATTTAATTCTGTTTACAGAAGAATCGTAAACACGGATAAACTGAGTAAAATCAGTTGGAAGAAACTGATTTTACTCACTATATAACTCTTCTTTGGTATAAATGAAATGATGTCAGAGGAAAGAAAAACTATAAAAGATATTTTAGAAATTTATATAGTGCTGTCTTGCATTATTCATACAATAATTCAGAAACGTTACATACAATGGCATACACAGAATATTTGGTACCTGGGGTGGAATTTTTTGGCCCCCTTTACCCCTCCAAAAAACACAACTGTTTTAACTTTCGACACACATTTTCTTAAATAATTTTTAAGAAATGAAGATTATACAAAAATTTTTATACAAATATCTGATGAATGGTAATGATATTCCATGCTCTTGGCCTCCCATTCAGCTTGGTGTCCGAGGCGAACCGCTCCCCTCGCCCCCTCTGGGTACGCCACTGTATACACATAAAACTGTTAACTCCTATATGTCTTTAAATCCATTGCACATACAAAATGCTTTCGAAGATCATTTCCATCCATGATAACAGAGAAGAAAATGCTTATTAAGATATTTATGCTCCTTGAATGCGAAAAGTCCACAAAACAATTTTATAAAGAAAAAGAAATTTTCTTTAAATAATTTTTTATATCATCATCATCATCATCATCATAATCAACCATTATCAATCCACTGCAGGATGAAAGTCTCTCCTAGCAATTTCCAGTTCTTCCTGTCTAAAGCATCTCTGATCCAATACTTGATGTAAAATTAACAATCTCATCTCTCCATCTGTAATGTGTTCTGTTTCTTGGTCGTTTTTTATCTATATACCAGGTGATTTTGAGCACCCGTACCACCCTTTTTTCTCGGAAACGCGATGAGATAGGAAGTGGGAGTAAAAATTTCGATTACCAAAGTAAACCCGAAGAATCGAATGAGCATGATAAAAATTTCGTGGGCCCATCGGAAGTAGGGGCACAGGAGTCAACTTTGAAATCTCCAATTGAAACCAATGCTGATTTTGGCATAATTGGATAGAACTGTGAAAAACAAGCAAGGGATCAACGATGAAATCTCCAATGGAAACTAATGCCAATTTTGGCATAATTGGATAGAACTGTGAAAAACAAACAACTTTCTGGAAAGTTTTTTAATATTACTTACGGATTGTGAGATATCACAAAAAAAGATGCCGCCACATGTACTGAAAATATTTTAATATCACTTACGGATTGTGAGATATCACAAAAAAAAAGATGTTTTTAAATATCATCTACGGATTGTGAGATATCACAAAAAAGATGCTGCCACATGTGAAAAGCACTTCAAATTTTTGGCTTGGAAAGCCTAGGCCCAGCGGTTGTAAGAATTCACAACGCCGCATGTACCAGTGATTGGGCTATTCAAGCAATAATATAGAAAGAATCTGACATAGGGTATCTGTGTACATCCTTGGCACTCATAAAGGGTTGAAACAAGTCCAGAAACCCTTGTTCTCAAGTATGGCACCTGTATAAATGACCAGTTTTTATTGGAATGGAAGGTGGTCATCTTAGACAGGTTCTACTGTATAAGTTTAAGCTCTATAAGCAGGACCCTTGAGAATTTTTCTTGGGATGGAAGTGAACTGGATATATCGGACACCTATCTTGGACCTGGTTGACTGACTGAGTATTGAGGAAGGGTGGGTTATATGGATGGCCAATCTATAATGAGTATACTTTGCTCCCATATAGCCTGTAGCACTTAAGGGAACACATCAATAAACTAACCAACTTTTTATATATTATTTTAATGTAAAACATAAAAGATAATTAACTGATAAAGCTTATTTGTCTTTATTTTGTGCAAAAAACAGAAAATTATTTTTTTGTGATGATGATTGTGGAAGGATATCTGCTTCTGATTTTGAGTGCTTCACCTGGTAATAATACATCATGGCATGACATGGCTATGATATCAGTCTGAACTTAAGGCAAAATGGATTATAGGTCTCTAATAATTAAATTACTAAATATGTAAAATTTGTATTTCTATAATTATTTTCTGCTTAATAGTTTAAAATATGAATATACCGGATGTTTTCGAGCACCCGTACTACCTTTTTTCTCGAAAACGCAATGAGATAGGAAGTAGGGGAAAAAATTTTGATTACCAAAGTATACCTTAGAAGTAGGGGGAAAAATTTTGATTACCAAAGTATATCCGAAGAATCGAATGGGCATGATAAAAAAATTTTGTGGGCCATCGGAACTAGGGGCACAAGGGGTCAACTATGAAATCTCCAATGGAGGGAAGAATCGAATGGGCATGATAAAAATTTTGTGGGCCCATCGGAAGTAATCTGAAGAATCGAATGGGCATGATAAAAATTTTGTGGGCTCATCGGAAGTAGGAGAACAAGGGGTCAACTATGAACTCTCCAATGGAAACCAATGCCAATTTTGGTATAATTGGATAGAACTGAGAAAAACAAACAACTTTTGTTTTGAAAATTTTTTAATATCATTTACGGATTGTGAGATATCACAAAAAAAGATGCCGCCGCACGTACCAGTGATTGGGCTATTCAAGCAATAAAATTAGAAAGAATCTGACATAGGGTATCTGTATACATCCTTGGCACTCATAAAGGGTTGAAACAAGTCCAGAAACCCTTGTTCTCAAGTATGGCTCCATGCTGAACTGTGATGGCGAAAGACTTGTCACACCTGGAGTTTGAGTGCTACTTCCGAGTACCAGAATTCGCCTTGTATCTGCATAATATTGCTCTTTGCTGCTTCAATAATGTTTGGCAGTGTACACAGATGCCCTCTGTCTGATTTTTATTCTTCCTGCTTGAATAGCCCAATCAGCAGTACATGTGGCAGCATCTTTTTTTTTGTGATATCTCACAATCCATAAGTGATATTAAAATACTTTCAAAAGTTGTTTGATTTTCAGAGTTCTATCCAATTATGCCAAAATCGGCATTGGTTTCCATTGGAGATTTCATAGCAAAAGTTGTTTGATTTTCACAGTTCTATCCCAATTATGGCAAAATTGGCATTGGTTTCCATTGGAGATTTCATAGTTAACCCCTTGTGCCCCTACTTCTGATGGGCCCACAAAATTTTTATCATGCTCAGATATATATTTTGGTAATCAAAATTTTTTCCCCTACTTCCTATCTCATCGCCAGTATACTTTGGTAATCAAAATTTTCCCCTACTTCCTATCTCATTGCGTTTCCGAGAAAAAAGGGTGGTACGGTGCTCGAAAACACCCGGTATATATATATAAACAATAAAATCTAACCAGGATAATTTTTCTAAAACGATTTTCTTTTTTTAATTTAAGAATTATTTAAAAGATATAAATTTTATTTTGATCTGAAAGTAAACTGTTAACTTAAAATATATTCCAAGAATCTCTAAAAATAAGTAAAATACAGGATATACCAATAGGAAAGCAAATTTTTTTGAAACATTAATATACTTACTATAGTATTATCTTTAACTGTTGACTTTTTCTTTCATTTATTACTTGCTTGTTTATTTCTTCATATTTAGTGTATTTTGAATTAAAGCAGTGCAAATAAATCCTGAAAATAAATAAATTATTATGATTCTGATATACATTGTTTATATTGACACTCATTTATTAAAATTAAGTGTATTGACACTTATATTATAGAAATGAAAAAAGCATTAAATGTAGAAAAAAGATGACATCGAAAGCATCACATAAGTCATGTATCAGTAACTTATTTCCTAGTGAAGTCTTTCATTTATCACTTCATTGACATTTTGAAATTTTCTTTACTTTAATAAATTTTTTAATCTAGAAAAATAATAAATGCATGGAACAAGATCTTAGTGGATGTTGTAAAACTGTCACAGAATGTTTGGCTACATATTCTGTTAATTTTTTTAATATGTGTGCAGATCAAATTTTCCAGAGATGCAATTAAAAGAAAGAAAAAAAAGTCTCTTTTTCTCTAGTTACATCTCTTAGTTTTTCATAAGGTAAACATATTTTCTTTATTAACAAGTTTTGTATTGAGGGATAAATTTATAAAAAAATAATATCTATGAGATGAAGAGTTCCATCACTATCATTGAGCTTGATACAGCCACTTTCTACTCAGGTAGAGTACTAAGTGATGAGGTAAAACAAGCTCTTGTCACAGGTTGCCCACTCCATTGTGGAGGATGAGGATTGATAAACCAGGTAAATATTCCAAAGAGTGAGACCCAAGAATTGAATCAGATCCTTCAGAATTAAAAGTGTTTCCATATGGTCAATCCGACTGATTTACTTAAACTATAATTAAGTATTTGTTGATTAAAATTTTTGTTATTAAACCTTTGCAGTTATCCAGAGACTCTGGCTATAATTTAAAAGAGAATGCAAGTTCTTTGTTAAATTGTCATTTGATTTATTAGATTTCATACTTTCTATAAATTTTTCAGAAGTATAGAATCAATATATCTAATGTTCTTGGTCAAAATTTTTTATCTGAAATTAATCACTCCAAATTAACCAAACAATACCAGATAAAGTCTAAATAATAATCGTTAGAAAAATTTAGACTTTATCCACTAGGACAGTAGTTTCCAAACTGTGTGTCTGTGCCCCCCTTTTTTCATAAAAATTTGGTATGCCCCTCATTCTCATAATAGTGTAATTTTATAAATACTTTCTACTTACAGTTTAATACTGCAAAATAATATACCATATTCTGTATAAATAAAGTTCTTATACATAAAAATATATAGGCCTATATTTATTATAATGTGATAATTTTTAATACAATTAAACAAATCTTAAACATATGTTCTATTTTTTTTTTTTCTCTAATGCAATGGGTGGGCTAATTTTTCAGCACAAATTCTCTCAAATTGGGTGCCACTGAAGAATATATATAATTCTGTATAAATAAAAATATATAGGCTTATATTTATTATAATGTGATAATTTTTAATACAATTAAACAAATCTTAGAAAAAAAAAATAAAAAAATAGAACATATGTTTAATGCAATGGGTGGGCTAATTTTTCAGCACAAATTCTCTCAAATTGGGTGCCACTGAAGATATTGCTACTCACAATTCTTTTTTAATCACTAAGCGAGATCGTTATTTTGTCTTTGAAACAGCTACAGCAGAAAGTTTCTGGGTACATGAATATTGTATTGTATTTATAACCCTTTTGCTGATTAATTTTTTTCTTCACATCAATTTGAATTTATTTTTTATTTGTATGTCCCAAAAATATTCTTATATGCCCTCCTTGGAATACACTCGTGCCTCCCTAGTGGGGCTCGCCCCACAGTTTGGAAAACACTGCACTAGGGGAAGTTTGGCTGTATTGTTTGGTTTAATTTCAAATGATTATTCCCCTAATTAGTGTGTATTCGGGTATCAATCACTCCATTTTAATTATGTCTATGGAAAAATCTTACTCAATTTACATCTTGAATAACATTACAGATTTTGAAATGACCTATGACATAACTTTGGGGGTTTCTGTACTTTAAATTATTTTTCCATTTTAATTAAGTCTATGGAAAAATCTCACTCAATTTACATCTTGAATAACGTTACAGATTTTGAAATGACCTATGACATAACTTTGGGGGTTTCTGTACTTTAAATTATTACAATCAACTTCTATTAGATTTGCTTCATGTTAATTGATGAATAGTAGAAATTAACAAAATAGCAAATATATGAATTTTATTATATTATTTTTGTAATTAAAAATTATAAAATAGAACTTACTTTTAAAACTCTTTAGTTAATATTTAACTAATTCAAATCATTTCCAAACATAATAAACATTTTTTCAATCAAAATTAAAAAGTTCAGACAAGATAAATCTGTTTAAATAAACAAAATAAAAGTTCATAAATGAATTTAAATAGAATATCTAAAGATTATTTTATTTATTGCTTAAAATATTTTTTATTAATTATTCAAATTAAATCATGATTTTAATTAAAATAATATTGCATACTTAAAATGCAGTACTTTAAAACAAATATTTTTAAATATAACTTTGCAATTTTATATTACTACATATTAAATTTAGCACATCTATACTGTTAAATTTTTACCTTGCTTTATGGAGATCCTTTCTATGTACATTAATGTATTTGGTTTGATAAAATTTTGTTCTTATTTCTTTAAACTATTATCAATCATATTTTTGCTTCCAATATTTTAATATTCTCACTCCCAATGAATTCTTTTGCCATTTCTTTCTGAAATTGCTGAAATATTTTGTGATTGATCATTTTCTGTTCTAAATCTATCTTATTGGCAAAAGACTAATTTTCAACAAAATGCTTCATTATAAGTTATAAGCAACAACAAAATTGTAATGGATGATTTATATATATAAACTTAAAATTTATGCAATATTAAAAATTGATTTGGTCAGGATTGCAGAGTCGGGGATTCGGAGGTTTTTGGGAGGAATCGGATTTTTAAACTGCCCAGAGTCGGAATCGGATCATTGGCATTCCGACTCTAACTTTGCAATCCAGGGTTGCAGAGACCCTGACTCTGCAAATTGAGGATCCTGGGTTGCAGAGTCAGACCTTACAAATTTTAGGGAGTCGGAGTTGATTTTTTTTAAAAGGTGGAGTCAGAGTCGGATCATTTGCCATCCGACTCTGCAACTCTGGATTTGGTGGTGCTCATCATGATTGAACAAATACACAAAATAAAAATGCAATAAATGATGATACTAAATAAATGAATTCTCAATAGTGTAAAATATTAATAAAATTATACAAAACAAATACTTTCAATCTCAAATCATAAAATTCTTCATCAGGCTGTACAATGAAACAAAATGAAATACAATTGACTTATTCATGTATACTCTCCTCTTTTTTATTCTTTGATCATGTTTCATTTCATTTCATCGCATTCATTTCATTATTTCCATGATATAAAGCATCTATTAAAAAGGAATTTTTAGATATTTGATTCCTAATTCAGTGAAAATGGGTAAAATGTGTTTTCACAGATTTCTGAATATCTCTTAGACCTGATGAGATATTGATTTGGTTTTTATTTAAAAAGATTACCAATATAAATGCTTAAAAACATAATTCAAGATTTTGCCCCAATCCAGGGATGGACAACCATGGCCCCTGGGCTGCAGGCAATCCACATTAGTAATTTGTGTGACATGTATTGCACAAAATATTTCAAAATAAATAAATAAATGAAATAAAAAATTCCTTAGCTGAGAAAATAAAATATGGATTTTTACAGCACTGTTTTCAGTAAACATAGAAAATGCACTTAATAAAGTTCAATTGGAGATATTAGACTTGTAAAGTAATTTAGATTTGAAAGATATTTTTAAAGAAAAAATTTGGTATATTTTTATAAAACTTTTATAAAAAATATCAATTTTCCAATTTAAGTAAGTATGCAGCAAAAATTATATCATTATTTTCTTCAACTTATGTGTGCGAACAGTTTTTCTCTGCCATGAGTTTAGTAAAAACTAAAACAAGAAATTGGTTAACAGATTCCAATCTCAAAAATAATTTAAAACTAGCAGTGACTAATATTCAACCAAATACTTTGGATATTTTATATTCACAATAGTTTCAGAAGTTACATTAAGCATATCTGTGTTAATTTATAATGTATATGAATAAATAATTGTGATTTATCCACATTTTATTTATTTTTTCTTGTATGCAGCCTGTGTCAATTTGAATGTTTTAAATGTGACCCTTAAGCTTGGATTCCACATCAACAGAAATAGCAAACAGACAACAGAAACAGAACAACTTGCAGTTGTCTGTCTTCTGCTCTACTTTGTTTCCACTACAGCCGAAATTTGAAGCAGTTTTGTATATTGCAGTGGCCTCTTGCGATGTTTAAAAAGATGACACAATGATTTTAATACAGTTTTTGACAAAAATCTCCTTATTAATGTTGAAAACAAAGACAAAAAAAAAAACATCATGGATTTTGGACAAGAAATATCTTTCAAAATAGAGAGAAATACAGTTTCTATATTCAACTAATTTGAAAGCTTCGCAGTTAAGACTAAAAATATTATTTTGAGTAAGTTGATCAACTTATCTATTGTTTCTGCCATTTTAATTTTTAAGATTTCAACTCATGACATCAAAAAACATCACTCCAAGCGAGACACATGATTGGATAAAAGTACAACAGCAAGCTCTGCAGAAATTTAAAAGTTGAAATTTTGTCTGTTCTACTTTTTTGCTGACAGTTTGCTGAGCAGTAAGTTACAAACAGGAAGTGACATCACATTTGGGTGTTTGTTGTCTGTTTCTGCAGTAGATTCTGATGATGTGGAATCCAGGCTTTACATAAAAAAATGTTGCCCATCCCTGCCCTAATCAATCCCTAAAGGGGCAAATCTAAATTTGGGAATGAATTATAGAATTCCTCACATCTGTGTTGTTGAGTTATAACATTCTTTTTTGGCATATAGGTATCTTTTTAAAATCTTTAGGAAGTGTTTTAAAATTTCATCCCTTTAGGGATGAAAAGCAATATTTTTTATTCAATAGAGGACATTTCTCCAGTGATCCCCTAAGTTTTTATAGGCTTATCCAGAGGTCGGCAATGTGGTGTCTGCAGGCACCAGAGAGCCTGCGAAGCAATTTTTAAGTGCCTGCCATTCAAATATCTGAAATCTAAATTTTAGATATTTGAACAGCAAATACTCGTAGTTGTAATGAATAATTTTAGAAAAATTCTTTACAATTGCACACTTTGATTTTATTTTTGACATTTTAACAATTATATGAATTGTACAATTAAATTGTTGACGAAAACTGAATCATAGCGACATATATATTACACTAGATGACTAGTTGAATCAATTTTCGAGTACTAGAGACACGTGATGCCACATATAGTGAACTGTTTTCTATCCCCACTATCCTCGTATACTATATCCAGCCACTGCATGCTACAGTGCCTGCTGAAATTCCCATGGTGGTGCCCGCTGAACTCCCGCATTTCTGAAATATGCCCTCCTACTAAAAAGGTTGCCGACCCCTGGGCTTATCTATATCTTTATAAAAATGAAATAATGAAGCTAAGAAACTTAAGAAAAAGTAAAATAAAACATGTACTTCAAAAAAAAAAAAAAAAAAAAAATAATCTATTTTCCATCTCTATATTTTAGAAAAACCCAACAACAGGTTCACCCTAATTCAGAAATGTTCCATTGACATGGCAAAGTTTAAGGATGCTTGCATCTCTTCATTCATTTAGCAAACTTACAAACTTTGTTTGGAAGATGTAAACATGGTAAATAAACTTAGGGTTCTTGAGAAGGCAGCTTGATAGCCATGCTTCATTATGGTATGTGAAATAAATCCTTTTGATTTTTAAGAATTAATACCAAAAACTTCTCTTTAACTTAAAGTGATTTACAGTGAAACCCCGATTTTGAAACTTTTTGGGGACCGGCCCAAAAAGTCGAACGAGCCGGGAAAACGCACGAAACGGAAACTCTGGATACGTCATAATAAAAAAGTCACACGAAGCCGGAAACTCTGATGACGTCATAATAAAAAAGTTATATAATTAAAACGTAGGAAGAGGGAAAGTTTTACATTGCAAACAAGTATAGGAAAATCTTTGGAACTCCTGAAACAAAATTTTACATTGCAAGTATAGGAAAATGCTCAGACTTCCGAAAATAGACATTAAAGCGGGAAAGTCAAGGGAAAGTTTTACATTGCATGTATAAGAAAATGCTCGGACTTCCGAAAATAGACGTTTAAAGCGGGAAAGTCGTACGATACGGGAACGCACGCGAGGGTTTCACTGTATTTTATAATTTTTTGTATCTGCGTGGTAGTTCCCATTATCAACATAATCAACGAAGTTCACATAATCAGGAGTCATTAACCAAAGCGTGCGTCGTTAACCAAGACAGGTTTATTTCATTTATAATTATTTTTTAAAATACATTTATTTAAATGTTATACAAATAAAAAAACAGATCAAATAACATTGTAAAATGGAAGTCTACTTTGGAGACCTAAATTTGACTTTGCTGCATCCATCACGGGGATTATATATGTTGCTATTCTTATATTTTATTTATACTATTTACAATTATTACAGAAGTAGAAAAAATTCACCTGTAGCGAAACATGATTATTCATAATAAGTATAATTGATATTGTTATGAATCATATAGCATGTCGCACATATATATATGTTCATAATACATGTTGCGTGTATTATGAACATTATATAGCATGTTGCAGATGATATCACATGGAATCTGCAAGAGCATAACAAAACAATATAAAGGAATGAGAATCTTCTCAAGAGAGAAAAATTAGACTGGTTAGTTAGATTAATCCATAGTCAATCATGAAGAAATGAAGCAGTTGAAAAACAAAAATAACAATCTATTATATTTTGTATAAGTTTAGATGTAACTATGAATTAATTTTATATTATTAAGCAGGAAATTAAAAGATTAATATGAAATTAATTCACTGTTACATTTAAACCATACAATCCCAAATATTTAAGTAAAAAAAGGTAGTATGTACTGTCTTTTATATATTTTAATGCTCTTTAAAACACCATAATGGAAAGTTGTAATTTTGCTTAAATTGTTCTAGAATATATATTTTAATGTTTATAATATGTAGTACTGTATACACTACTTCAAAACCTGATTTTGTTGATAATGCTGGGTCTTTAATTGACTTTTATATTATTAAGCAAGAAATTAAAAGATTAATATGAAATTAATTAACTGTTACATTTAAACCATACAATCCAAAATATTTAAGTAAAAAAAGTTAGTATGTACTGTCTTTTATATATTTTAATGCTCTTTGAAACACCATAATGGAAAGTTGTAATTTAGCTTAAATTGTTCTAGAATATATATTTTAATGTTTATAATATATAGTACTGTATACACTACTTCAAAACCTGATTTTGTTGATAATGCTGGGTCTTTAATTGATAATTAAACTGTAAATAAATAAGTTGTTATTATCTTTAGGATATTGATGATTCAAAAAAAGTTTTGACGTTTGGAGACAAATTTGAAGTTTTGAAAGAAGTTATATTCAGAATCAAATGGATTCATATAGAATTGATAAACCTTTTTTTGCACTATGCCAATATAGTAAAAGCATTAGCTAAATTCTTCTTTTAATATTTATATTTAAATTATTTTTACCGAAAGTCTTTGGAACCCTTAAAATTCCGAATGTGAATCTCTGAACCATCGATTTCTTCTAGTCAGTTATTAGAGATGAGGCAAGATGAGGTTTTCTCTTAATCTGTGGATGTAATCAACATTTGCATAGAATATTTGTGAAAGTAGCGACATCACTTGTCAAAAATGATAAACAATTACATTGAATAGAAATATAAATTTGCAATAATATAAAATTAATTTTATAATTAAAATCAATATTTAATAACTATATTCTTTAGTTAAATTAATTAATAAAAAAAAAATTATTTGATTACGTCATGGGATTACGTTACATTCGCCATTTTGTACAGCGACACGTGTGCGTGATTGCCTGATTGGCAAACGACCTCCTATTTCTTCCAATAGGAAAAGAGTAGAAGTTTGTAGCGGTTATTTGAATTTTGGTTCCAAGAAGATATTTATTGGATGCGACAAATTTATTTTTGACAGTAAGTAATATTTTCCCTTATGATAAATAATATAAATCATTTTCATATAAGATGGTTTATGTTGAGACGATCATGGAAATAAAGATAACCTCAAATATATACGAACATTTTTTTTGTCTTGCATTTTAATTTAAATTAATATGTAGGCAGTGTTATTGAAATCATAGAAAACTCCATAATAAATTTAATTTAGTATTTTAAAATGGATAAAAATGGTAATGTGTAATTTCTCTGTTTAGATATTGTTCAAATACAGTTTTGATTTCTCGTTATATCAAGATTTTACTGTGAATGCTGTCACTCACCAATTGATAGACTGTGTTATAGTTTACATTGATTTTATTGGTTGATTGACTATAATGGATATTTCACATAACATTCATGTTTTTATCCATCAGATAATTTGCATTCAACCATTTCTTTTATTGAAGACATTTAACTTACAATATTAGTTCTCTATAGATGAGTGGCAGCATTGTAAACAAAAGTTATAAATATGTTTCTTCTCATGATTTAAAAAATCCAGGGGTAGGTATTTTTATCAATTTGTAGTGCTTGTCTAGTGAATTCTCATATGATTTGAATTGATGAATTCTTCATAATCCAATGCAGTATTTCATACCAATTATGTTGCTTGTAACAAAGAAAATTAAAAAAATAATCTCTTGGTAAATATATAACTTGTCTTATTTTCTATACAATGTGTATTTTTTAATTGATTTAAAGAGAATAATATATTTTTATAATGACAACAAAATTAGAAAAGGGACTAGATCTTTTAAAAAAAAAATTGCTTAAAATGCATCAGTAATCTAAATATACAATACAAATGAATCAATAGTTCTGTTGTATTAAAGATTCATCTCTTATACACTGTGTTTGTGTTTGTTTGTGTTTATAGCAGTTTGGTTAATGTATCTTTTTCTTGTCAAATGATACTATTTTAATCATACTTTAATGCACTATCAGCAGTAGATACACCTTAACTTAAAAACTCTTTTAATTATAACAAACGTTTTCGACTAATTACAGTCATCTTTCAGGTTAACACATACTATTACCAAAACAAACATTCTATAACAGTCTTTCATTCTAAGAACATTCCCCATGTTCTAAACTACTTTAAAATCGAAAAATTCATAACTTACGTTCAATTTTTCGATTTTAAAGTAGTTTAGAACATGGAATTTTCTTAGAATGAAAGACTGTTATAGAATGTTTTGGTAAGAGTGTGTGTTAACCTGAAGATGACTGTAATTAGTCGAAAACATTTGTTATAATTAAGAGTTTTTAAGTTAAGGTGTCTCTACTGCTGATAGTGCATTAAAGTATGATTAAATTTGTGTAAGCAGTTAAATATTTAATAAATGATACTATTTTTTAAACTGTTGATTACTAAGTGAATAGGCAGGACTTCAATTCTTATATCAAAAAAATGGGCATTTGTTATATATAAAAAGATACCGTAAACTGGGGTGACTTTGGCCCATTTTTCCATATTGCATAATTTAAATCTGCATAGAAACTGAATTAGAAACGATAGAAACATGAAATTTGCAACATATTTGTGCAATATGACTGGGAAATGTAATAAGGTACTTTATTTTTAATTCAAAATGATATTCACAATTTATATTTTTATTACAAATATGGGCTAATTTGACCCCAACAGTGGGGTGACATTGGCCCACCAGTGTTTCTTTGGGTTTATGCCACTGAAAGAGTCATATAGGTTAAAGTAAACTCATAGATTCAATACTGGAGATATAAAACTAATTAATATTACCAAAATGATTGTTTATTCAAGAGTTAAACATTTGAAATGTTCTATAAATCAAGAAAAACGACAAATGAAAAAATCTTTATATACTCAAATTTGAAAGATCTATAAATACCGTATAAGCCTAAAAATATATACTTGTACATAGGTAGATAGGTACTGTACCTACCAGTAAATAAAAAGCACACATTTCAAAGAAAATTCAGTTCAGGAACTTCAAAGTAACCTCTTTTCGAAATCAGTTTTGGTGGTTTAATTTTCCTTCCTAAGCTGCTCCAGTCATAAAGCAATCTGTCTGGAACTTCCGGCCACCTCCAGAATTTCTTTCCCTTAACCATACAATCAACCTCAA
>AYEL01058518.1:0-18727 GCA_000484575.1 Olivierus martensii
TACTAATTTATCAATATTATATATGCTATTTTGAATTGTTGAAATTAATAATCAAATTTTAAGTGTAAAACTAACGAATTCATTTGGGAAAATTTAACTTTAAACAATCCTTAGGTTAGGGGGGAGAACAAAGAATGTGAAACTTTGACAAACACACCCATAAATATGCCTGGAGAGAGGAAATGGAGATCTAATTACAGACTGCTATAATGTCTTTAAGCTAAACAACCTGGGAACAATTATATTATAAACTTTCTTGTCAAAAGGATCCACCAACCAGTCCCAGTGGAGAAGGGGAGGAACCGCCTGACCAAATAAGGTCAAGAGCAAATTCGAACCTCTCTCTCCACTGATGTGATTGGGTGGATCAGGAAGAAAAACCCCAGGCAGATTCAGCCGAAAGAGGCTTCTGAACATTTCTACACACTTTGTCTCTCTGACTTTAGCTGCCGAGGCCTTCATTTTTTTGCTTGCATCTATCACTTTCATTTTGAATAAAAAAAAAAATATAAAAGAAGAAAGAAGAAAACAGAAACAAAAGTCTCTCTCAAGGTATGTTTGTGGGTCAGGCTTAGGATCCTCCTTTTCTCTTTTTAAATACAAGTTTTTGACTAAGTTAGGAATTTGTTAGTTTGTTGAGACAGTTTCGCTTCCTTTTTTTTTTTTTTGTACTCATGCATATGTATATCTTGGTTCGTTTTGATTAATGTATTATTATTTTTATTATTATAGTTTAATAAATTTTTATTATTGTTAATTTTTATGATAAAAGGTGTGATTTTATTCCAACAACTTCTAACCCTTCGGATTCTTGAGCGTCACTTACCCATGTGCCCAAATTTAAGTTATTTTCGGCCAGAAATATCTAAAAATTTGCGTTTGGTGTGAGCACGATCAATCATCACATTTGGTGTCAGGACAAACGATAATTTGATTGATAATTTTAATAGACCCCGGCCCCACAATATTATTTGTTTTGAACAATGTTTAATATTTTTCTGATATGAAATTATTTTTACACTGATTCAATAATAATGGTTATTAACAATAAGGAAAAAGTAATAAACATTTTTATTACATTTTTACTGATGCATTTTAAACAATGTATTTGTGTGTTTTCACACACACAAATACAGTAAAAATATATAAGATAATTAGGTACTTATAAAATCTACTTAGCAAACTGCTTGACTCCTATATTATACAATGATAAAAACAGCACTACTTAGCAGTAAAGAAAAAGAGTTTTATTTATCAGACTTTGCTAACGTTTTTGGTCCTAAACCATCATCAGGCACAATTCCAATACTAACAGAATTCTAAATTAGAATGTTACAGGTGTTTCTATAGTTCGATTATGATTTTAGAATACATTTGTTTAAATTTAAAATTTTAAAATATCATCTGGTTAGCATATAAATATAATTTAAATGAAACTAAGGTGAAGTTAACAACTAACAATTATACGTTATTCAAATAAATTATAAAATAAAAGATATAATTAAATTAAATTCACTGTTTATCGGTTATACAACCAGTCTATTAATCTGTACTTTTTTCTACAGTATTAATCAGTTCTTTATCATCATTAATATCACCACTTAGTGCGTACATGACATGCATCTGACGGCTCCCAAGCTAGTTTATCGTTTATCAATCCTTTTTCTTTCCTTTTTATGATCTCCAATGATTCAGTAATTGTTGGTTGTGTATGAGGGAGGATTCTTTTTATTATTTCTGCTTTTTCCCATTGAATATCTGTCCTTAGTATACGCCTCTTGTGCAAGTGAGGTGGTTAATCTGGCTTGTTCTATATCTTTTTTATGCTCTTCTAGCCTCTTAGATAACTTTCTAGTTGTAACTCCCACATATGCTTTCTTTTCATTTTGTTCCATTTCTTTTAAAGGTATTCTGTATACCCCTTTATGTTCCAGATCTTTAAGGGGGTCTTTGTCATTTTGGATGGCATTAAAGACAGTGGTGGCTCTCCTAGGAGCTATCTTTTTATTTTTATCTTTTGCTATTTTCTTTACGACATTTAAGACCTTTAGATGGTAGGGTACAGGCATATACTCTCCTTGATTATTCTTCTCCGATCTCATTGTATTAGTGTCGGTGGAAAGTTTCCTTTTTACTTGTGTTAGTATCTGTGACAGGAACGATCTCGTATTTCCGTGCTGCCTTCTTATACTCTTTATGTAATCTAATTCTTCTTTAATATCTTCTTCTTTGCTACAGTATAACATGGCTGTTCTAAATAGACTCCGGAATGCCGCTTTCTTATAGGTAAACGGATCATTTGACCACCTAGGGATGAGGACAACCTGATGGGTCGGCTTCCTGTAGACTTTTGTTATGATTTTTCGTCCTTCGATCTGCAAGTGAAGGTCTAAATAATGTATTAGCGATCTACTTACCTGGTCCTTCTTTAACTTTAAACCAAATTGCCCTAGGGTGAATTCATCCGTAAAACATCAATTCTAGACTCCAAAGCACCAAAACATCGTCTACATATCTATTATAGAATTTTATCTGAGGCTGGAAACATGGGAGTATTTGGTCTTCCGCAATTCTTAGTATAATTTCAGCTAGAGTGCCTGCTATAGGACTCCCTATAGGTATGCCTTTAACTTGTCTATACGTTTTTTCTCTGAATGTAAAGTGGCAGATGGTGTGGGCTATCTCTCTTAACAGATTAGTATCCGATTGGTCTTGTGGGAGATGCTCTAGAATGAATCTATAAAAATATATAAACACCGATTCAATCTCCAATGAAGGGTACAATGCTTCAAAATCGTAAGAAGTTAAAATGTCTTCGGTGTCTATTTGTACTCCTTTTAACTTTGTCAAGAATGTGAACGTATCAGAAGTTGTATTCTCTGTATTTCCTAGAATGTTATTACACCAATTGGTTATGGTTTTCTCCAGATGGTACGTTGGGGCTAGTCTCTCTTCAACTATAGGTCTAGCCTCCATTGCAGTTTTATGAGTCTTCAAATAGGCAATTAGCCTTGGGCTGGCAAGTGCATCTTGCTTTTTTACTTTCGAAAGCTGCGGGAAATGTAGGGGCTTGATTAATCTATCTACTTTAGCTGCTAGCTTTTCTGTTGGATCCTGCTTTAACTGTTCCGCCCTGGTGTCTTCAATATAATCTAGTAAGAATTTATCATAAACGCCTTTGTCTAAGAGTACCATTTTCTTTGTCTTATCTTCTCTTGTAACTAATTATAATAATAATTTAATCTCCAATGAATATAACTATATTTATTGGAGATTGAACTGGTGTGTTTATATTTTTATAGATTCATGCTATTTAAATTCAAGATTTTGAATTTAAATAGTTCTGCTATAATCCTGTTTAGAACTGTAATAGTGTTCAAATCTGCAGTTTTTCCTAAGAACGAATGATAGCCTGAAGATGGTAATGTTAGCGAATTAAAGAATGATTATTTGAGAAAGAAAAGAATTACTCAACCCGCAGTAAGTGCTAGAGATTACTTAATGTTTTGATTTATATTAAATATATAAAATCTAATTTTATTTTTCATTCTGTGCATCATTTTATATTTTTGTTTTCATTTTAATCATTTTCCAAATAGAAAAGTCAATTCTTTGCTTCAGACATTGTTAAAAAAAAGCATTTATTCATATTAATAGTAATTATCTTCAGATAATGATTGTTTTGTTTTTATATTAATACTGATTTAATATGAATATGTTTATCTTCATAACATAATATGCATACATCATTTGTATACATAATATACAAATGATGTTTTGTTTTTCATGTTTATTATTCACACAATAATTAAACTGTACATAATATAAAACATAGGATGAGCTCATATTATTCCTTGATAAGAAATATATTGAAAAAAATGTATGAATTAGATTAATAATAATAATTTTAATTTAATCTATATTGATTCTTGAACTATTTCACTCATAACAAGTACTTTTTGACATGATGAAATTTGGTTTGAACCACTAGATTATAAGCTAGTGTTGTCATTAGTTGAAAATATATTGCTTGATTGTTGACTATCATCATTCATTATAGCAAAATAAAGTATCATAATAAAATTAACAAATGCAAAGTTGAAAGAATAGGCACAAAATGGTTGCTGTTGATATCTGTTGAACAGAAAGTTCTTGCACTTTTGGATGCATTTTATTTAGCCAAGAAAATTTTATGTACAGAATTGACTTCAATCATCAATGTAATCACCATTGTTGACAACTTCTTACCAACGCTTATGCAAGGAATAGATGTCATCTCAATAAAACTCTGGTGGCTGCGACTCGAAGAAGTTGGTCAGACTGGCCTCCAAGTCGGCTTCTTTGTTGAACTCCTTGCCAGCCAGGTGACGGTTGAGTGCGGCGAACAGGTGGTAATCAGAAGATGCAATGTCAGGGCTATACGGCAGGTGGGGCAAGACCTCCCAGTTCAGATCCAGCAGCTTCTGGTGGGTCTGCCTAGCCATATGTGACCGTGCATTGTCATTCAGCAGGATGGTGTTCTGGTGTTCCAGGCGGGTCTCCACCAGTTTCTGCTGCAGACAGTCAAATTGTTCACAGTAGAAAGTTGCATTGGTGGTTGTATTTTGTGACAGCAACTCAAACATGATGTTTCCTTTAGAATCCCAGAAGACAGAGCATGATCATCTTAGGATACAGTGGTTGCTTGGGCTCCCTTTCAGCCTTGGCTTCGGCATCTACCCACTGACGCTTCCTTCTGATGTTGGCACAGAGGCATCATTTTTCATCCCCAGTAACCACTGAATCCAGTCAATCTGTCCTTTGGGATCTTGATAGCAGGGAAAGGGCCATTTCAACCTCCGGTCACGGTCACGATCATCAAACTTGTGTGACACCCAGCACCCAAGTTTCGGCTGCTTGTCCAACTGAGCCAAATGGTTGACGATGGTGGTTTGGCTGATGTTCAGTGCCTTGGCCAACTTGCATGTTGTCTGTCGGTTGTTCCTCTCCAGAGCTTGCTCCATAGCGTCGTCATTAAACTTGGATGGGCAGCCGGAGTGTGGTTGGTCTTTGAGGTCCTGATCTCCACCTTTTGAAGCATTTGTACCAATCGTTTGCAGTTCTTCTGGTGACAGTGTCCGGGCCGAACGCAGCATTGATGTCAGTGATAGAATTGGCTGCTTTTTTGTTGGAACAATAGTCATAAAGGAGGAGCAGGCGAACTTGCTCTTTGGTTAGTGGATATTGGTTGATCATGGTAAAGTAGAGTGATAGGGCTGGATTTTGTATTTTTTTATAGCACATATCCCGACCTGTTTATCATGGAACATTCTAGAATGTTTCAGAAAAATGTTGTTCTAGAAAGTTCCAAAAAGTGCAAGAACTTTCTGTTCAGTCAGATATATTGATGTAGATTCATATATTGTGAACTGCTTTGATCACTCACATATTTGTTTCATCATTGTCATATGTCAAAGATTAAAATAATATAATATTATATTATTTTTATACAGAAAATTAATTAATTATTATTCTATACAATTAAGCATTATATAGAATAAAGCAGAAAAAAAATTTTATAAGCATTTTTTTATTATCCATAGCAAAAATGGATATGAAAGAAAATGAAAAACGTATCATGTTATCTCCAAATGATGATGATAGCTTAAATATAGAGCCTGAAGATGATAAATTAAGAAGAAAATTAGTAGATGAATTTGTAGAGAACTCTGAAAAGATGAAAGTTTTTTTGAGAATTCGTGCATCACAGTTAAATGAGAAAAATGAAGTAATGATTTAGTTTCAGTAATAATTAATTTTGTAATATTTTATAATTTTAATAAATAAAAATGTAACTTTTTTCATTTTGACACAGAATAAAAAGGTATATAAATTAAGTTTATTCATCTCTGCATTTGCCAGATATAAGTAATTCACATATAAAATGGCCTCTAAAGAACCAAGTGTACTGAAAATAATATGGACTCAATAGTATTGCTATATCAATAATAAAAAGAAAAGAGGTTTTCATGTTGAAGCAATATTTTATATAAATATCATTTCATTTGAATGAAGTTCAGACATATATAATTGGGATTCAGTTTTTTCCAAATTTTCACAATCCAGATACTCCTTTTTTAAAATTTTAACATCAGTGTACTCTCTCTCAAACAAATGCAATTTGTGAAAGTTTATAATACACAAGTCTTCATTTAAAGTGGGTCTTCATTTAACATTGCCTCACTTATTGTTATTGTTTCACTCTCAAGTACTTTACCTCACCAGCAAAGATTAAATTAATTAAAAAATGAAAAATTTTAAGACAGCAAAATGGAATAAAGCTCTGTTTTCATATATTGCCTTGTCTTTATAATAGAGACAAAATGAGATAGAAACCTATAATTATAGAAAATAAAAGGTAAGGTAATCATATTTTATGAGAGAACTAACTGAAGACTATAATATTACCTATTAACAACATTTTAAATTATACAGTACATAGGGCATTTGACTAGATTGACTGAATACAAATGTTTTGGGTTTCCATTCAGAAGACTCAAGACTCCTTGCATATAAATTTTCCAAGGGATAAGTTCCAAAATACAGAACCAAAACTCCCTTGAAAATTTATGATAGGTATTTTTAGTTTCAGTTAACATTGCAATTTTCAGGAATCTAACTCCAAAATTAAATGAGGAGTTTTTGTATTTTATTTAAACAAGAATAATTATGAATGTATTTATTTTTTAACATTGAATTATAATAAATTGTATACGTATAAAATCCTGTGAACTGAGATCAAAATAAAAATAAAAGCAAAAGTAATCAAAATTGAAAAAAATGCTTTGAATCTTTAAACACTTTCCATTCTCTCAAGTACATGTTCACTTTGTTCTTATTTTAGAGCAGTGATGCCCAAAATGGTGATTTACAAGCCATCAATTGCCAGTTTGCAGCAAGTTTTTGGAAACATAACATTAATAAAGTATAGCTTTACAGTTCATAAGCATTGTGCTGATAAAAGTAATATCATAATATCCACACTGAATAATGTCAAGTGATATAGAATGAGAAAAGTAGGGTGTATATGTTAACCTCGATTCTTGAGGCAAATTGAAAATTTTATGCCAGTTTGTGGAGCACTGGAAAAAAAAATTGCAGCTCCATTGCATCAAATAGTTTGAAAAGCAGTGTTCTAAAAATGATTGAAAGCAGATGTGACACTTTCCTTTTTACATGATTGATTCATCAGTTTGAACTAACTTGATTTTATTTTTGAGTTTATGACAATATAAATAATACCATCAATTGAAAATTGTTTTTTATATTAAAATTAAGTTATATAATGATCATTTATAAAATTGTTTTTTACAGAATTGTATAAAAATCATCAATAATAATACAGTAGAAATGCATCCACCAAAAAGTTCTACTATATGCAAGACATACAATCAAGTTTCTAGTAAACCATGTCAACAATTTATTTTTACTCAAGTCTGTGGACCAGATGTTGGACAAAAAGAATTTTTTGATATTACAATGAAAAGCACAGTCAAACAGTTTATTGAAGGACAAAATTGTTTAGTATTTGCATATGGGATAACAAATTCTGGAAAATCGTATACAATCCAAGGTAATTCTAATTATTTTTGTATTAATTAATAAGCATAATAACTTCATTTAAATTTTATAGAATTTTCCTAACAGAATCATACAAAAGAACAAGCACTATTAGCAGGAAACAGTTTTTTGTTCATGTAAAATATATTCAGTTTCATAGAAACTTGAAAGTACAAGAATAAAAACACTGTTTCCTGCTAATAGTGCTTGTTCTTTGCATGATTTTATTAAGAAACAGGTAGTTTATGACTGTTTTCTTAACAGTTTAACATTCTAATTTGGATAAAATAAAAAAAAATATTACTCATTTCTCTCAAATGCATATAACATTTTTCTTTGTTTCTATAGAAAACAAAGAAAAAGTGTAATATATAAGAGAGCACCTACCATTTTTAGCGTACTGAGAAATAAAAAAGATAAAAGACAAGAAATGCAAAAAACAGGAGTTTACCAAATGACAATAATGTAGAACTTATTAAAGAAGAGTTCTACATTGGGGTAACTAAGAAATGGTTACCTTCAGAGGTGTTGTAATGGGAGTAGAGGTGCCTGAAATATGCTTCAAGGGCAGCCCTCTTGTACTTAACAGGATTATTGGACCACCTAGGTATTATAATACTAGGTGCAGTGGCCTTAACATATATACTCCTGTATAAATCTCATTGGATGTTAGAGTAATCATTATATCTAAGAAGTGTATATTTTTCGTTGGGCCTTGTTCAGTCTTTAGGGTAAGTCCATAACGAAAAACATACACTTCCTTTCAGGCGCCTCTAATCCCATTGCAACACAATGAAACAATGATAACTGAGAAACAGAGAATATATAAAATAGCCACCCAGCACGGGTATTCAAGATCGTTTATTAATGAGATTTATAATAAAGTGCAGAGATCTATTACAACGAATACACCTGTTAAGTTACCCACTTCCAATAACATTACGCAACAAAGCCCAAAACCACCTAGAGCTTGTGTCCCATTCAGAATGTTGGAATCTAATATTGTTAAAAATTTAATGAAAAGGTCACCAACAGATATTACTTACAAGAGAAACCCAACAGTATTCCAACTGTTAAGAAATAATAAAGATAAAAGGATAGAACTTGACCTTGCAGGAGTATATTCTATACCTTTCAAGAATAATACCAACAACAGACAAGAAGTTTGTGGGAGTCACAGATAGAGCTGTAAAACAACGCATCCAAGAACACGCTTCAGATATTGTTCACGGCAGGCTTAACACCGCACTCTCTACTAAAGCTTACGAAGACGACCTTCAAATAAAGTGGGATGATGTAAAACTTATTAGAAAAGTTACTAATACTAAACATAAGTACATACTGGAAGCACTTGAATTACTCCGAATTAGTAAAAATAACATAACGATCAACGATAAGCCGCCACCGGACTTGTCACATCCATGGCACTACATAGAGAGAGAAACTTGAAACGTCACCTAGCGTCAATCTACATCATGCAAGACTACAAAATATTTTAAATTTTATTATCATCTTTATTATTTTATTTACATATTTTTATTTTATTTTTATTATTATATTTATGTAAAGTTATTATGTATATATCTAAATTTTATAGAATTAATTTACGATAAATGCTCTCACATTTACAACAATGTATACACACAATTTGAATTTCAAATTATGAGAACGCAAGTTATAATTCTTCTTCTTTTTAAAATACTGTATACGCTGAGGATGATCTTGGTATTAGATCGAAAGTACTACGTTATCTTGAAATAAATTTGTTTTTAGAAATCACTACTGCCATTAGTACTCTATAATTATTATAATGCATCATATTTCGATCATCAGGTGGACTCTCGTCCCCAATAACAATAAATTGCGGGGGAGAGAATATGTGCATACTTGACACCTAGCTCGGAGAACATTCCAAGAAAGTAAACATGTTAGTTCTGAGCCCAGGAAAAGGGGTCAGAGAAGGTCCCAAGCATTTAAGAGCCCGTGCCGCCCTCGACAGGGGCTTTCTTGTTTGTTCTCTTACTCGCTTGCAGATCCCCTCCACGTTCTACTCTTTCTAGGATCTTCGTTTGCCATTTGCTTCAACTTTCGTTCTCTTTTGCTGATTATCTTCAGATTTCTCCGGGGTAACGCCAAGAGATCATGTTAGGTCCAGAGGCCCCGTTGAATCATCTTCACTCTCCAACTATCAGCAGACTTCTACTTGTGCATCAATTTCCTTTCATCTGAGAAAACCTTGGTGCCTGTTCGCTGAATTGTCATGAAAGAAACTAAAGAGTGTGTGTGTGGGTGGGTGGACTAAAGACTTTGACAATGTCAACTGGCCGATCTGTTGATCAACGGCCAAGATTCCTGTAATCATTGTTTGCGTCAAACTCTGGAAAATACAGGTATCTCTCTCTCAAATAACACGAGTTGTTAATCGTGGTTTATGTGTCTCTCTAAATAAAGAAAATTGTTTTTGTTAAACTTCGTCTCTGTTTTATCTGTCAACTCTCATTATCCATCCTTACGTGCGTCTCTCACTGCACTTTAGACCAATGCCTGTCAACATTGTCCTCGGGCCTCTCAGTTTTATACAGGTAGTTTCTGACTAATGATCATTCAACTTGCAATATTCTGATCTTATGATTGCCCTTATGATATTCCGAACTTGGCTGTTTTCATAATATATTGATTAGAAATACATTTTTGTTTTATTAAAAATGTAGTAAAACAATCTCATCACTTTGGGGACTGGGTTCAATTCAGGTTGATTTTGCATTTTGGAGCCCAGATTCAATTCCAGATTATTTTATAATCTTGAGGACCTGGGATCAAATCAGACAATTTTATCATCATAAAGAATTCAGAATTCCAGCATCTCCATTATTACTAATAAAATTATTATCATTTTGGAATATTTTCAACTTATGATGGGGTTATTGAAACATAGTCTCATCATAAGTCGTGGTCAAATTGTAATGAGTATTGAAAATTTGATATGGGGAGTCTTCAACTTATGTCAGGGGTTCAGTTCAAACCCTTCTGTAATAAATTAGATTTGATTGGAAGTTGTAAATGCCAAAATTTATAGATTTCTCACTAGGATACTATATATTATTTTACTAAGCATAAAAAAACAAAACTGTAAGTACCAAACACAAAAAAGGACATTTTCCATATATCATATCATGGCTCAGAGATTCAAACTCAGAATTGCATTGATTAATTACAGAATTTATTGGTTGCACCACTGTCATATGTGCAAGTAGTCATAAGTCAAGAACTGCCAGCATTCTTAAATTATAATGCATGCAATGAGATTCCAATTGTTATTTGGGCCTCCCATGTCAGTTTCTAACACCAGTAATAGTTTTCAGTGTTATTCCAACACTAAATAGATGCTGTATGGATAAGAGACATCTGGTATCCAATGCTGAAAGAGATTGACATGAGAAAAACTAATGGATCAATTAATACTCATTCAACAATTAAAACATATGTTTATTAAAAAAAAGATAACTATATAAAAATCAAGAACAGATTTAAATAGGACTTTCAAACTTTTGTCTATTAAAATCAAAAAAGTAAAGGATATACAAAATATGCTAATATGCAATCCATGGGAAACTTACATCAGGAGAGAGATTTCAAAGAATGGTGAATTTTTGTTTCTTCTATTCTTTTTCTTGTTGCTGACTGCCAGACTTATTCCCTGTGGTCTAAGAATGCTGATGTTTTTTCTCAGAGTAGGTCTCTGCCTTCCACTTGTTTGGTAGTGTCTGGTTCCATTTTCTCTATCAATGTTTGTTCCTGCTCTCCCTGCCCATTGGTCATCCTTGTATTTATAATCCATGGGTGGAATTTAGCAGTGTCACAGATGTTTCACAATTAATCTCAGAGGACAAAAGATCTTTTGATTTTTTTTAGCAAGAAATTCCTGACTATTTTTGAAAGTTTCAGATAGAAAATTATCCATAAATAGTGCATGAGTATTGACAGTTTAGATGGGGATGTTATTTATCATCATTTACCAGTGAGAAGAATTTGTTGGTTCCATTCTTTTACACATTTTTTCTTTTTCTGTATTTTCACAATACATTAACTTTAGATACAGGGTGACAATTATTGAGCTATATAAAAAACCCTTGATAACTTTTGAGCCATTGGCGAGATTCAGTTAAAACTTGGCAGTTGAATGCAGGGTATGTTGGGATTTTTTTGAGCATGTACACTCTTATTGTTGTTGTAGTTCATTTTTCAGTGAAAATGTCACAATACAGCATTTCTGAGCATATATCCATTGTCAAGGCCTACTATTCGAACAATAACAGCCCGATTGTGGCTCAAAGGAAATTTGCGGCCAAGTACAAGCTGAAGACAACCAGTCCAAGTGTTATAACAATCAAAAATTTGAGAGAACTGGTAGTGTTTGTGATGACAGTGTTGGCAATGTTGGTCGTCGAGCAAGTGTGAAAACCCCCGAAAATATTGAGAAAACACGAACTGTGTTTAAAAATAGCCCATGGAAATCGATCAGTCGAGGTGCACAACAGGTTGGGATCGACCGGGAGACTCTGCGACAAATTGTTGTTCAAGATCGCAGCTCTTTCCTTACAAAATTCAAACTCATCAGCCATTGAGCCCCATTGCCATTGAACAGTATTTGCGTTCTGCCAATACTATTGTCGATACGATTGACAAACAAGAATTTGATGTGAATATGTTTTGATTTAGTGGCGAAGCCCACTTTCATTTCGATGGGTTCGTCAATAAGCAGAATTGGCACATTTGGGGGACTGAAAATCCCCATTTCGTGATCAAGATGTCTCTCCACCCAAACTGGTAACTGTTTGTTGTGCAATGTCCAGTCGTGGAATAATCTGTGCGATATTCATTGAAGGCACGGTGACTGCTGGACGATATGTCAAAATTTTAAAAAATGATTTCATCCCATTATCCAAAGTGACCCAGATTTTGAAAAGATGTGGTTCATGCAGGATGGAGCACGACCCCATCAGATCAATAAAAAATAGTGTTTGAAGTCCTGGAAGAGCACTTTGGAGAGTGCATTCTGGCTCTGGGGTACCCAGAGGCCACTGGAATGGGAATCGCTTGGCTGCCCTATTCTCCTGATCTCAACACTTGTGACTCATTTTTGTGGGGGCAATGTTAAAGACAAAGTTTATGAAAATAACCCCAAAACCATTGCTGAGCTCAAAACTGCCATTCAGGAGGTCATTGAAAGCATTGATGTCTCAACACTTCAGCGAGTTGTGCAGAATTTTGCTATTCATCTGTGCCACATCATAGCCAATGATGGCAAGCATATCGAATATGTCATAACCTAAATCCAAATATCTGTAGTTACTTTTATAATTTGCATAAAATGTTTGAACTCTGTAGTTTTTGAAAATTTTATTTTTTATTTCATATTGCTCAATAATTGTCACCCTGTATATTCTTAGAATGCATTTTAGCTATATTATGAAACAGAGAATAATATACAATTTTTAAGATATATAATGAAATATAATTAACAGTAATAGTTGGTGGCATGTGTTTGTGCATATATGTGTGTGTAAAATATAAACCAATATACAGTGGTACCTTGGTTAACAACAGTAATCCGTTCCAGCATTACCGTCGTAAACCACAACCGTTGTTATCCAAAACGCGATTCCCCATAGGATTTAATTGAAAATTGATTAATTCGTTCCGGGCTCCTTCCCACAACCGTAGTAAATATTAAAAATGCAGATAAAACTCATTTAAAATGTCTTAAAAATTGTAAATATTAAAAATGCAGATAAAACTCATTTAAATGTTCTAAAAATATGGAAAATACCATTTATTTATTATATTTGCTACAAAAAAATTAACATTAATAAAATGATTCATGAAAACAGTTTTTAATTATCAATCTCACCAGAAGGACAATTAGATCGGACTATTTATTATATTTGCTACAAAAAAATTAACATTAATAAAATGAATTGGTGTGTGGAAACAGTTTTTAATTATCAGTCTTCACTGGAAGGACAATTGGGTTCACTTCAGAGTTTTTGACAAACGAACCTGTAAACACTGATTAACAGCTTATAGATTCAATGATTATTATGTAGATAAGATTTGATTTTGCCTTTTGATGGCGAACGAAAAGTGACACGCACTGACTTATCTCGGACAGAAGTTATTTTTTCTAATGGAATTCGAAACTGCGATGTCACACCACTCGCAGGTGTCAAGTAATATATAACACAAACAATAGAGCAACGTCACACCACTCGCAGGTATCAAGTAATATATAACACAAACAAACAATAGAATCAGATTTTGTTCGCAGAATTTAAATAATAATCGTTTAGAAATCATCTTTAAGAAACTAAAAACTAGTGAACTGTTGCATGTTATCATCTTTAAGAAACTAAAAACTAGTGAACTGTTGCGCGTCTATTATTGAATTAGACTTTGTTCGCAGAATTTAAAATAATAATCGTCTAGAAATACTTAAATCAGACTTTATTTGCAGAATTTAAAATAATAATCGTCTAGAAATCATCTTTAAGAAATTAAACCAGTGAACTGTTGCACGTCTATTTTTAATTAATTAAATAAATTGTTTTCATTACTATATGTTAATTATCATTTACTTAAATATATTTTTTTAATTAAATAATTAGTTTTCATTACTATATGTTAATTATCATTTACTTAAATATATTTTTATATGGTTATAATTTTATATATGTTAATTATCAATTACTTAAATATATTTTTATATGGTTATAATTTATAATGATATTGTCGGATTTGAATTGATTGTTAAAAAAGTAATGATTGACTAAGCTAATTAAGTTAATAATGATATTGTTGGATTTGAATTGATTGTTAAAAAAAAATAACAATTGACTGAGCTAATTAATTGAATTGATTGTTAAAAAAATAACGATTGACTGAGCTAATTAATCACGTGATGCGATGACGAGCTTTTTTACAGAGCTCTATTTTGTCGGAAGTTCGTTTTTACAGAGCTCTATTTTGTTGGAAGTTTAGGAGTCATTAACCAAAGCCTGCTTCATTAACCAAGACTTTTTTTCTTTCAACCACTTTTCGTTAACCAAAGCTGTCGTTAACCAAGGTACCACTGTATTATATTTGAGAATAATAAAATAAAATGTATGTTAATCAATACAGTGAAACCCCGCTCGTGTGTTCCCGTATCGTACGACTTTCCCGCTTTAAACGTCTATTTTCGGAAGTCTGAGCATTTTCCTATACATGCAATGTAAAACTTTCCCTCTTCCTACGTTTTAATTATATAACTTTTTTATTATGACGTCATCAGATGTAAAACTTTCCCTCTTCCTACGTTTTAATTATATAAGTTTTTTATTATGACGTCATCAGAGTTTCCGGTTTCGTGCGTTTTCCCGGCTCGTTCGACTTTTCGGGCCGGTCCCCGAAAAGTTTCAAAATCAGGGTTTCACTGTATTAATTAAAAAAAGATAAAGGCTTTCAGAATTCCGAACAGAAATATTAGTATTTTCCCAGTTTCAGGATATAATCAGGTTCTTTCAGGTTTCATATAAATTACCACTGTGATAAAAGTTTTTTTTCAATTGATGAACATTATGCAATAAATATTTCAAAGTCAATTTAATCAGTAGAGATAATATTTCTCTTGAGTTTTCCATCATAGTAATAGATGATCTTGACAATTAATCATACTATTGGAGCAGAAATTTTGGTACGCATTTTTTTTCCTTAGCTCATGACAGAAGAATGTATTTTTGTATTTATGTTAATGAATTAATAGAATACCTACTAGTATTATTGATGTTAACAAATTCCTATTATTATTATTTTTTTAACATTATCTATTCTATAGAATAATTATTAAATTATTGATCATATTACCAATAAGTTTTAAATCTAATTAATTTGCTTATTGGTATAACTCTACTTTCAATATATAAAAAATATTTTTGTATAAAAATAAAATTTCAAAAATTTACATTTTAGGAAAATATTCAGAACCTGGATTGATTCCTCAGACCTTAAATATTATTTTTAATAATATACAAGGCAAGCAAATTAAATATCCTTTGCTTAAACCAAAGTACTTCAACGATGTGGTATTTCTAACTGAAAAACAACAGAGACAAGAAGAAATAGCTAAAAAGGAATTGTTAGGTTTTGATGATAGCACAGAAGTTAGTACTGATATCCTTAATAATATTTTATATTAATATATATAAAAAATATACTATAATGATACTATACTTTAATGCTATAATAATAAATATTATATGCATTTATTTTTTATGGATATACAAAACTACAAATATCTAAATTTGTTTTTTTAATAGGATACTGATGATGATTCAGAATGTATGTATGGAAAAGCTAATTCTCTTCCTTCATCTGATTCATCCACTGATATCATTGGGAATAATACATGTCTCTCTAAAGTTCAAGGTTTATTCATTAATAATTTATACATTTTCAAAAATATTAAAAAAAGATAAATTTCAATTAATAATTTTAATTCATTAGAGTATCTACAAATTACACAAAATGAAGAAAGTTCATCACATCAAAAGAAGACATTTTATTCAATTTGGATTTCATTTGTAGAAGTATATAATGAGAAGTTTTTCGATTTACTCTTACCTTTGACAAACAGAAACAGAAATAAACTTATTCTTGCACAAGATAAAAATGGAAATACTTATGTAAAAGGTAATAAAACTTTATTTGTATATAATTAAAATTAATTAAGCAATTTACTAATCAATCACAATTTTTTGTACATAGAACTAAAGCTTTTATTCCAAAAATAATAGATTAACACAAACTGTAGTATTCTCAATTTCAAAAATTCCTCATCAGCAGTTTCAGCCATTTTTCTGTATATTTAAAGTTATATAGACTGTATGAAATTAAACATGGTTTAAACACTTGAAAAATAGAATAGTTTACAAATGAGGTGTAACTATAGCAACATATTACATAGATACTGTATAAATCAGGAGTGGGCAATTATTTTCTGCGGAGAGCTGGATAAACAAGAAGTGGGCCGTATAAAAATTGAAAAGTATCTAATGGCGAATTTAACCTTACGGCTTGTAATTATGAAATTATTATTATGTAATTAGATTATTTATGATAACATTAGCTACTCTATTAATAATTAATAAAAACTACTTTGATATAAAATGACTACTCGCATTCAAGCAAGATTGATTCTTGCACAAACACATTCCTCTCATCATCACACGAGACAAGAATGGTTGCACCAATTTACCTGCACACGTTCTTGTCAATCTCGCTATCATATGTAGCCACTTTTGTGATACTTATGTAAAGAATATATTCGTATATCATTATTATTTTTAAAATATACTTTTCTTGCTTTAGTTTCTTAGTTTTTGTTTGTATGCTAAGAGTTCAAAAGCATCTGTAGAAACTATTATTTTCATTAGTAATATTAGAAAATAACAAATTAATAAATTCGTAGTACAAATTACTAAGCTTATTTTATGTTTTTAAAGAAAACATATTTATGTTTTTAAACATAAATATATTTTCTTTTATGTTTATATATAATTTTTAATTTTCTTTAAAAACAACTATTTTATCAAGCTGATTGATATTACAAAATATTAGATACCTATGTAATTAATTTTTTAAAATCAGATTTACAACTGAATGTGAATGATGAAATTTACTATTTTCGTGGTAAATTATATTATCAAAATTTGGAGTACAGGGCTTGACAAACCCGGTAGCCAAATAGCCAATTGCTACCAGAATTTCCATTTTGGCTACCGCTTACAAACAGTGGTAGCTATTTGGCCACCGGCTAATGCAAACAGCTGATTCTAGGGACTCTATTGTAAAAAAGGCCGTAGTCCTAATTATATTTAAAATCTGAACCTTTAGGAAAATTTCTTCGCACTGTATGCTTTAAATTTATTACAATATTGTTTAATGTTTTTATTATGATAGCTGAGTGCCTAAACGAATCGCTTTGTTTACATTTCGATCCCTACCACCATGTTTTCTCCAAATTCTCTCTTATTGGCTGCCGGATTTTGTCTTTCATAGCTATCAAAGTGTACTTAAATATATTCATTTAAAAAAGAGATGATAAAATATATGCATATAATTGACTACTCATAGAGTGTACTTTCAGCTTGGTAGTGATTATTTTACATAAGCTTCATGGGATCACCACTAGTGGAAATCATCTTCCATAATTCACAATAAATAATATTTGATTGGATTATATCAAGTCATGGAATACAACCATTATCACCTCAATCCAAGTTTAGTGTTGTTTGTTATTGAAATGGTTTTTCTTATGTGAAATATGTGATTTATAAATTTTAACAATATAAAATTATATAACAGGGCTGTCCAAAAGGCTGCCCGCCAAGCCATTTTGTGAAGCCCGTGAGGCTTTCGCAAGTTGTGATGTACAGGTAGGCCTCGATTAGTGCGACTTATAAAATTGATACCGTTTTCAGTTAGTGCGAGCAAATATTCGATTAATGCGAGTTGTAAGCATAGATCAGTCTTACTAACAAAGCTCCGCCTCCTTTTATGATGTCAATTAACAAATTACTGTTAATTTTCGGTTAGTAAAACCAGATGAGGAGCAATCCAAGAACAGTCATTTGGCTTTGAAGGGATGAAACATCAGAAAGATGGGCTTTTTGCCATTAACTGTTTAATATTACTGTACTATTATTTAGCTTTGCTATTGTATACATACAATATAGCACAGAATTTTCTCTTTTAAAAAGTATTGAAATGGATAAAAGGAAGAACACTTTTGACGATAAAATAGGAAACGAAAAAAAGAAGAGGTTAGTGATTAAGCTAGAGCAAAAAATGGATGTGATTAAGCGACATAAAAGCAGTTTTCCACTTCGCTTTCGATTTGGCGGTTGGTTTGATGATGATATGAGATGCAATTCCTGGTAAGTTATTAATTTAGATGATGAACAACGATGTAAAATATGAAAATAAATATTTCTTAAACAGTTAGTACTAAGTTAGTATTGTGGTTATTCATCATGAGGTTAGCTAATGGCCGGAATCTCACAAAGCAAGAACCAATTACCATATTTTACAT
>AYEL01058520.1:0-17249 GCA_000484575.1 Olivierus martensii
AATAATAATAATAATAATAATAATAATAATAATAATAATAATAATTGTTATTATTATTAATTGATTGTTTCATAATTAATGACATCTATTTTATATTATGAATAAGAAATAATTTGATCTTCCAGTTATTTTAGTTAAAACATTTATTAAACTGCTATTGACCTTTCAGTTTCAGCATTTTATACATTCTTTTAAAGCTTTATTATAGTAATTTTTATATTTAAATCATGAAGTTATTAGATGGCACTGCCCTAGAGTTATGTAATAAGTGGGACTGGGAAGCATAATATAAGTTGAAAATTACATTAGTCAGGGTACCTACAGATTCCCAAATCTAATTTCAGATACATGTGTATTAGGTTCCTAACTGGCTCTTTATTACAAAGTTTATAATATGTAGTTGTAAATAAAGACTCTTAATCAATAATTTGGCAAATGAAATATGTACAGCATAATAAAATACTGTACCTGCCTTTAAAAAGTTTGTACTAATTGACTCCTCTGATGCATCTGCACATAAAACATGTCCATACAAGCTCCCACAAGCACAGACCTGCCTGTCACGATTAACACGTCATGTGTCGTGTGGGTGCTGAAGTGGGTGAGAAGTTACATATCTCCGAATTTATGTAAGTCGGGATATTACTATATATGCTGTTTTTATCTGAACTAAAAAACTGTATTATTAAAATTATTAGATTATTAAGAATTTGATTATAGGTAAAAGTTTATAAATTATGATAACTTTTTGTTCAAAAATATAAATTGATTATTAAATTGAATAAATATTAAAATTGTTTTGATATTTCAGATATCCCAAGTATTTAAATGAAGGAGTCACACCTGAGAAAAGCCATAAGAGTCGACATTGTTCTTCCACTTGCAAAAATATTCCAGAATGTTTAAATCATCATAGTCATTATTTGGATTTAGCAGGAATTGAGAACTACACTTCAAAATTTGCATCATATACTACCAATGCATGTTTGTCAGTGCATGAATGCCCAGGAGAAATATCTCAGAGGACTAATTTCTCAAGATGTCAGAAAGAAAAGGAAAGAAAACTGCATCATCGCAGAAAAGTCTATAGCAAAGAAACTCATTTGTACAACACAGAAGCATCTCCCCATTTATTCAGACATAATAAAGAACACAAGTGTGATCCACAGGAAACAAACTTCAATGTAAGTGATACAGCGAAAGAGAAATTCAATTTGGAACATCACAGGCGATCAAAACTGCATGATACTCATAAAAATAATGAATATTTCAGACATAATTCTCCCAAATTAAAATGTCGCAATGTTGGAGAGAGTACTTCACCAAATTATTATTGCTGTCGTAAACATAAAGAACAAGATAATGAACATCAGTGGAACAAACTGAGAAAGCATATTGAGAAAGATTTCAGTGCTAGGTGTCGCAAGGAAAATTCTAAATTTGTCACTTTGCAAGATAAAGACAATTGTGAGTATTATCATGTGCACGAACATATTCATCATCATTATCATCATTATGTGGATTCTTAATATCAATTATTTTTGTGATTATTTTTAAAATACATTTAATTTATATATATTCATAAAGAAGACTTCAAATTCCAGACAAATTTATAAAGAAAAAAAGACATTACATTCTCCTTAATTTCAAGTAAATATTCAGAGTTTACTGATCTATCATTTAACAAAGATAACTAATACTGTGCAGAAAATGGGATCTTATTTGGTATTACGGTAGATAGCTTATTTTGTATATTATTAAATTTAAACTATGTACTTAAATTAAAAGTAGATTTGTAATATTGATATATGATTTATCTAAAAACGAGATTTTTCTGTAGAACACAATATGAGTATTTCATAATTATACCGCTATGAGATTCGAAAAATTTTTTAATATCACCAGCTAGATTCTATAAATTTCTTATACCACACACTGTATCAGTTAATTCATTAATTGCCAAGAAATAAAATTACTATCATATCATATATAATAAACTTGTTAAATGCAATTGAAAAAAAAAAAATGAAATTTTATTTAGAGTTTACACAATGATGGATTATTTCTTCATTTATCATAAACACAGATTTAGCTTTTGCGAAGAGAACAAATGTACAAAATGGTACAAATATTTATAATTGCTTTCTGATGCTTTATTGTTTAACTTGCAATATATTTATAAATTGTTTATATATACATAAATATACTTTTTATTGTTGTTACCTCAGGCTCCTATATTAACTCTAGATATAAAGATCCCACTGATAATCTGAATGATGGACAAAATTAGAAATTTTCAGATTCACACTTACGAGTTGGTGCCTTTATAAAAAAAAAAAAATTGTTATATTTTGTTAACATCTACAAATTGTTAATGCAGAATCACTCAGAAATTTCAATTGCAAAATTGAAGAAAGGTACGAAGTCTGAGAGATTGAATGAGTTATGTGACTTTTAATACAAATATATTATTAAAACTATTGTTTATATATAAACAATCTTTGTAAATCTTCTTATTAGGGAAGACATTCCTACTTGTGCAATGGCCAAATTGATGTCACAAATGAAAATGTATTTTAATGATTAAAAGCTATAACTTCATGAATAAAATTTAATTTTATGCAAAATTGTATCGATTTTCTTGGTAATTAAAATATTAAGTTTATATCTATGTATTAAATATTCAGGGTTGGTTAAATTATGGTATATACTTGTGTATAAGCCAATTCCAAATTTTCAAGATAGAACAATATGATATTCATTGAAATAAATCGATAATTTCTTTTATAATTTAAAAAATTTTCCAAATCCTGTTTACTGTTGGAATAAATAAGGCTTCTTGGACAAAACGCTAGATTTACAGCATAGAAACATCACAATGCAAAGAAAAAGCTGGATGAAGAGAAGGATGCAGTTGTGTCACGTTTCTCTATAATAATAATTTATTGAAATGTTTGTTCAGCAGAAAATATTCAAAGAAATATTAAAATATGTCATCATTCCCGAATGTCAGCAAATATTTAACAAAGTTTAAGCGATAAAAATAAAAACAGCCAATGGAAATTTTTCTGCAACTGACGAACGTGCATCTGATCGTCAGAAGCGCAAATCTAATATCCTAAACCAGCTGAAAAATCTCGTTTTTTAAATGATCAGAAATATGAAAATGCACAAATTGCCGATCAGAGATCGCTATATTCCCATTTAATATTAACTAATGCTACGTGGATTAGTGACAGCCATGTTTACTAGTTACAAAAGATCGATCTACACGTTCCCGAATTTATGAAGCTCTCTGTAAATTAATACAGTATTTTTGAATTTATGTAAGTACTCCGCGTATTTTTAATAATATAATCGAGAAGAAATAGGCATTTTTATAGATAAATATGGTACATCAGCGGTTACCATAGAACGCGCTACTAGAGGAAACGGGATCGTTTTGTGTATTTTAGATCCTATTTGTACAGTATTTAATATACAGGGTGAAGAAATACTTCGTCGTAAAATTTGTGTACTGATAGGGGACCTCGAAACAGGTCGAAAATGACTAATGAACATATGGTCTAAATGGCACCGTTTTTGAGTTATAACCCTTTAAAACTAATCAATCACCGAGTACACAAAGCGTCACGACGCATCGCGTGGCCAAGATGAGTCGCATTGCATCGCTGGCCTTCTTACTACTGTCCGTCCAGCTTAGCCACGACCATCGACGCAAGTACGCGTGCACTAACTGAACGAGTTCAGTGACTAAATAGGGATGACAGCTTCGCACGTGGATGTTTTCAAACGCAAGATAACTGGAGTTGAAGGGAAGTTTATTGTAATGTCGAATGCTAAATGATTAGTTTCGACGTTTGAAATAGTATATTTAACAGAACTTAATACAATGGTGCCTCGCAATTCGACACTAATCCGTCGCCGAAGTAATGTCGAATTGCGGTACAAAACTTAATACAGTATAATATTAATTCAATAATTCCCACCCGTCATTATACCGACTGCGACTCTACCTTTCGAGTTTAGACTCATCCACCTTAGCTAGGCGCGGCTTTCGTGGACAAACAACATATGTTTATATTTTGAACAACACTATATTATTTACTTTATTATCTGTTTTACTATTGTATAACACACTGAATTACAAAATACACTATTTTATTACAACATACAATTTATTAGACCTTGGATGTAGGAATGAAGTCTTTCAGCAGACACCCTAGCACCCATAATCTTCTGTCTCTGTGGCGAAACGTTGTCACAGTTGTCCTAGGAACATCATACTCGAGTTACATTTTAATTGTTCTACCTTTCTGCACTTTATCTACAATTTTTTTTCTTCGTCTCTTTGCTCAATTGAATGTTCTTCTTTTCGGAATTATTCCTCTGGTCAGTTCTCTTTGAATCCATTTTTACATTTCACTCAAAATGATGATAATTAAAATTTTTTTACTTTATGAAAAATGTAGAATTGAAAATTAACACAAACAACACAGGCAAATACCAAAATAGCCCAAAAAGAACTGACAAATAGCAAATGACATCACACAATTCCATGCACGCGCATGTGCCAACCTGCGAAACTCAAATGTCGAATTGCGACGCATCACTGTATATACATATACCAAACCCGCAAAACTCAAATGTCGAATTGCGGGACATCGAATTGCGAGGCACCACTGTTCCCGCAAAACTCAAATGTCGAATTGCGAGGCACCACTGTATTTACAAATCGATGAAACTGAAATGTCGAATTGCGAGACCGACAAATTGCGGGACGTCGACAAATGTTGAATTGCGGGACGTCGAATTGCGAGGCACCACTGCATAATATTAATTCACCCGACTGCGACTCTCCCTTTCACGTTTGGACTCATCCACCTTAGCTAGGCGCGGCTTTCATGGACGGACAATACCCGGTAGTAATTAGGAGAGCGACGCAATGCGGCGCGTCTTAGCAACGCGATGCGTCGTGACGCTTTGTGTATTCGATGGTGATTGGCTAGCATTAAAGGGTTATAACTCAAAAACGGTGCCATTTAGATTATATGTTCATTAGATATTTTCGACTTATTTCGTGGTCTCCTATCAGTACACAAAATTTTACGATGACGTGTTTCTTCACTCTGTATATCTGCAAAAAATATTGATTTATGTGCAGACATATCTATCCACATTTTTTAACAAAAATATCGAAAGAATAAATATGGCTATGAATTTTGTTACAAATAAATTGGCGGAGGGTGCGGTTTATATTATTTTCTATAATATTCAACAAAATCTATATACAGAGCTTTAATTTTCTTTAAAGCTCTGGAGCTTTAATTTTCTTCGTTGATTTTGTTACAATTGAATAGAATATTTTAAGTTTAGATGGTGGGTAATATATAAAATTCATTTAAAAATTTAAATTTTCGTACGTATTTTAAAATTCTTATATATTTAATAGGGAAAATAAATGTTTATAAAAACAAATATTGACTTATTATAAAGCGCATTGGGAAAATCCATAAACTTCCTCACAACATTTCCAAAAACTTTTCACTCTCTCACTCTACTTCGTCATTTTTTGTCACACGCAGCTTGATCCCCTGACGTGACATCACAAATTTAAAGACCCTCCCATCTACTTAAGTTTTTCTCCGATTTTATATAAAAATAGAAAACAAGTAGAAAACAGGAATTGCTTTACACACGTACTTTGTTACACATATTGTTTAATTTTCAAATAAATCTTCAGACAACTGAATATGTCTTAGAAATAGTTATGTCTGATATTTTATCATCAACTCATCTCCAAATGCGTTACATTAGTCTTTATTTTTCCAACAATTAAGCATAAACATTTTATATTTCATTAAAAAAATATTTTAGTTATAGAGATGTAAAGCTCTATCCATTTTTACAGCGTGACGTCACAATTTTCACCACTCCTCCCTAAGTCATATTTCGTCACCAATGTACTACATTCTCCCCTCGTGGATGTATTGTCTACCCTCCCCTTAAAAGCGTGATTTTTTTTATGGATGCTCCCATTGTAGCTGTTATAAAATTTAAATTATTATTAAGTTGAAAATTTAATATTGATTAATATTTTATGAATATTTGAATTTTTTTATACAGTATACTCGCGTTTTTGAACGAATTTTTTATTTTTCAATTTTTGAAATTGTGTAAATTACTAAAATTACTTCAGGAAAAGTAATCTTGTAGCTCGCGCCATCTAGGAATAACAATGTTTGATAGCAAAGTGAATATCATTTTAATAAACCACGATGCAATAAACACAAATTATCGAAAAATTAAAATTGTTTAAATGATTTTATTTTAATATTATCATTATTTAATATCATTTCTTCCATAAAATTTAACTTTATTTATAGAATATACTGTGTACGGTATTTGAAATGGTAGGGGGACCGATTATAATTTTATATTGGAAAAAGGCGGCGAAGTCAAATTTTTATTGATTTTAGTAGAAGATAAACTGTAAACGTTTTACAAATTTGTACGTTTTCTGAACAGTAGTCGACTGGGCGTGTAATTAGCGAAATAGGCCAAACATGCCTTTCCATCCAGTTTCCGTGTCGAATGCCCGACCCACTGGTAACGCATATCCAAATCAATAAATCCGGAAAAAAAATAGAGAAATCATGTTTTCTATAAAACTTCATATAAAAATCTTAATTTGAAAACAAGAATGAGAATTGCATGTTATAATAATATTCTAAGTCTCACCATTCAACAAATTTAGAACCAAACTTATATGTCACGATTGCCCACTGTTTCTTATCTCTCTTCAATTATATTCTAGGAAATTTTTATTCTAGGAAAGTAATATTTTAATTATTTATTTCCGGAAATATAGTTTATTTACAGTACACATTGGTAGCAACACTAGATCGTTGAACAATACTAAGCCTTTAGGCTGTCCAAACAAATCTATACATTTTCACCTTCTGGCGTTTTGTTGACAATGTATGCCATAAAAATAACGAATGGTTCTATAAGTAGCAACACGTGTATAATATTCAGTTTAATAATTAAAAAATGTTATTATGGAACTCGAAATAAGTCGTCGATACAGTATCATATTGTGTTTTAAACGCATACGAGGATTTAAATGCAAACTTATCGCAAATTAGGCTAAAATTATGTTCATTTTTAAGAGGAAGTTTATAATACGTACAGTTCATTCCAAAAGTTTGTCACCTTAAGCGGAAGATGTTCGGCTTCCTTACAATACTTACAAACCAATGAGATTAATCATTACAGGCGCAAATTAGAGTTTGCGGAGCTTTGGACGATTCCATTTATTTTTTCTAAACAACAGGGTTAGGTAGGCTTAGTGACAGGTGTTCAATCATTTTTTCCGAAAATTGATTTTGAGCATTTATTAGGAAAGTTTCAATTTATTATTTACAATTTATTTTATATTGTTATTAATTTACGCAAAATGCAGCATTATATAGTCGTAACTAAACGAGTAATTAAGCGATAAGTTGCTAAACTACCAAGCATAATGGCGACTACGGGAAGTATTTTATTTTATTATTTGAAAAAGAAGTTAAGATGTTTTATTTGAAAATGTATACTTCTTTCTGCGTTTGTAATAAAATTAAAAACTATTCCAATCGATTCTCGTTGATAAAGTGTTTAATATCCGTTAATTGACCAAATGATAAAAACCAAACGATATATGTTTCGTTTCCATGACAACTTAATCATCGGATTTAAAAAAGAAAATATAAAAATTGAACGTGAGTGTCAAAATGAATTTTGTGTTATATCTGTTTTGGTTTTCTGCTAATTTTTCTAATAAGAGTTTATATTTGTATTCGATAGTCAAACTTATAGTTTATGTTCTACCATGTCTTTCTGAAAGTTCGGTATAAAGATAAAGTATGAGAGATTTCAATTGTTACTTATATTTACGTATTATGTTCTATTTATTTTAATAAAGTTATAACTATCTTTCGCTTTGTATTTTTATTGTTTTCACCCAAAACATTATAAAACAATTGGACTCGATTTGTAAAGATATACAGTAAATGCTAATCTTAGTTTTTACAAAATTTCATTTTAAAAAATCATTTCTTATGAAATACTTTATTAATTATATCATTAAATGTTTATTTTGAACTAGTCATATATAAATATGCATTTGCTTCAGATTTATCCAAATAATTCTTTCTGAATATATATATACTACTTAAAAAACTAGTTATTATGATTCATAAATATTGCTGCTATTCTCGATATGAAATCTTTTTTCAATTTAAACTTCAAAAATTCACATTTATGCAAATAAAATTTCATTCTTATCCTCGACTAGAATATATAATATATATATATATACTGTATATGGCGGCAAACAAATACGGTATATTTATATTAGCATATTAGAATTTAAAAAAATAAATCTGTAAATATCATCCTCATAATTACCAATATTCAAAATTTAAAAAATGATATTACAGAGTGTTATTTACTCAATTCATAACTAAAAAGTCTGCCTCACTTGAAATAGTGAGCGATTAGTGTTTTCAGTTCAGAGCGCTGTAATCGACCCATCTTATTCGTATACCTCACCCCTATTCTTTGTCAGAACGGACGCGTCCACTTTAGCTTCCACTATGCATATTCGAACTGACAGACTTTATAACCGATCAACTTCCAGTATGCTCAGCCCCTGCGAAGCGGCTGACAAACTTTTTGGAACGAACTGTACGTAAAGATTAAAATACGAATTTAATTATCGTGCCAAGTAGAGAAACTTATGAAATATAAAAAGTTGTTTGTGGATTCGATAGATGTCTATGTCCACTTCGTTAAGTATCAATGATAGTTGGATGCTTATATAATAACGTTCGATATCCGTTAAGCTATACTTTCTTATAAACAAAACAAAAAATTCACTGGAGGCGATAATGTTGTTGACCTGAATATCGCAGTCACGAAAATTACTTACGTAAAAAAAAATAGCAATGTACAGAAACATAGTAATATTTTATATAATGTTTAACTTATAAGTAGCTCAAAAATTGTTTATCATCGCGGGCCTACGATTTTATTTTAGAATAGTTTAATAAATTTTAAGATAAAATTATACTCGATGATAATGATGCATACTTTACTGCAGTCTGCATTTATCTTTATTTTAAAATATAGAACAGATTTTTTGTTAGCCTACTTTGCCAAAGAAAGTGAGACTTCTGCCGTCGCCATATTGCTTTTTGTCTGTCTTTGTCTCTGTGTGCCACGTTAATAACTTTTGAACTAATTAGTTTTTTATTAACCAGGGTCCGGCATCTCCTGAAAAGTTTTTCAGGGTTCTCCATCCTTCACCATTCGGTCCCTTCTACGGGTGGAGGCAGCCCGTCTTTGGAACTGGCCCCGCCCCTTAGCAATCGCCCTGATTGGAAAGGGGTGTAAAAAATGCAAAAAGGGTATAGATTATGCCACTGAATATGATTTTGATAACATATTTTAACTCCTTATCTGTAATCATTGCGAAATAAGTGACTCTTTCAAAAAGTAGGCGATTAGTACTTGTCAGCTGCTTGTAAATCGATAGGTGTAGTGTCAAATTTTAATATTTCATAAGCATAAACAAATTGCGCTAAGATCAAAATACAGTATATTCATTTTCTTATGAATATTCAATCTTCGATAGGAAGGTTAAATTTTTTAGGTTCGAGTTGCATCACAGTTGCTGATTACTTTCAGCAGCCGTGAACGTTCCCGTTTAAAACTGAATTCGTGTCATAGTTAAAATTTTATAACTAGTAGAAAAAATTTAATTATTTAAGAACTTTAATTAAAGTTATTGAGCACCAGGTTATAAAATAAAATCTAAACCATAAGAAAGTGGTAAAAGTGCCATTAAACTTTTTTCAGCGAATTTATCGTGGTGGAGAATTTTTTATTAACGAAACTAAAGAGGAGAAACTCTTTAGCAACTCGCTAGACACGGAAAGAAATTGAAATTAAACACCAAACAGGTATTCTGTTGACCTTATTTTTAAAGGTTCAAAGTTCCAGTTGCAAAATACGTAGAGAGATACTCGTCTTAAAAGAGTTTCGCTAATTCGGTACGTGGTACATTCGAACTCAAAAATACGAAGAAATTCATCCGGAAAACCTTTTTTATGTAAGAATTACAATACGTCGATTAAACCTTTTTGATGACGCAATGCCACAAAGGAAAAATACGATGGATAATAAATTATACCCTATTAAAATTGTACAAAAAGTTTTCCTCTTATTTCAAAGTCATATTTTTTATGAATTATCATTATCATTATGAATTGTCTTATTATGAATCGAGGAAATTTAATATTTATATATTTAAATATCTATCTGAATATTTATATTTTATCAAGAAACTTCGAAACTAAACAAATTTAAAATATATAGCGGATTCCCATACAACGCGAGGGATACGTTCCGCGTTATAAGAAATACGCATTATCAGACGATTTTATGCTAATTCAAACTTGTCTCCGAGTTCCAGCACTGAACGCGTATTGCTGATGAGATGCGCGTTAGTTTCGAATATGATTTATTATGTGCAGAGTGTTAATTAACTTGTTTTAAAGGTTTCTTTTAATAAAAGAAAAAATTAAAAAGAATGCTGGTAACTAAATTGTAAAAAATATACAAATAGACCCAGTATAACACGGACTCCGAAAACGCGGATTCGTATAACCCGACGGAAAAGTTGCTAAAGTTGTAAATGGAAACGAAATAAACATCGTTTGATTTTTATTACAATCAACGGATATATAATAAGTAACGTTAAAAAATTATCCTACATGTACATGGGATTGTTTATAGCGTTATACGAGTACTAGTCGCAATTTTTTCGTCGCGTTATAGGAAAGCGCATTATACGGGAGTTTACTGTATTAACATTTCATGGATATTCTCAGAGTGGCATCGGAAATATTCGACTACTATTCTCCTAAATCATTTTTTTAAGATAAAATGAGAAAAAATGAAAATTTTCGCTTTCTTAGCTAACCTTCTAAATCTATTATAACATCATTATAATAATGACATTATGGTAGATTTTCAAAATCTATTAACTGCAAGTAATTTATTAGTCTATAGATTTCTTAGTTTCAGTTTTTCGGATAAATATTCGATACAGTAAACTATTCGAACTAGTTTAATCATCGATGTACAGCTCCGGCCAAAATGTTTGTCACCTCACCGGATACGTTCGGCTTCCTTACAGAGAAGGGTACAGAAAGTGGATCCGAGCCCATAAATACGAATAGATAAAGAGGGCTCGCCCAGCAGGTGAACGCATTCGCTTTCTCCAAGTTGGCCGCTCAGCGCCATTACAAACCCAGAGCTGTGCTCTGCGTAAAGGCGGATTCCCAACTTGAATTGGGCCCAGTATTCGTTCCCATTCAATGACTCAATTAAGCGTTTGCGGTAAACAACTGACGACATTGCACTTGAGAGGAAGGCACTATAAACAAATGTTGTTCAGATAAATTTGACAACATTAAAGCAACCGCCTGCTTGTCTCAGCTCGTCATAGTGACTATTCGATTCATATATAGGTAGTAAGTAGCAAGCATACTTACATTTCATATTAATTCTAAAAAAATAAAGTAAATTAAAAATTTTTATTAACAATTACAATCCGGACTATAGTGAAACCGGACTATTTGAAATCGTACTATGCGAGGTATTGCTGTACATACATTTTATAGAAACGAATTTATGGAAATATTGTTACAATACTGCACTGTGTATAAAATTTTAAAAAAATTTTTACATCTTTAGAAAGACAATAAAAAACAATAAATTGTAAAATCATCAAAAAATTTAAATGAAAATTAAGCGAGATTTCACTTTTTTAATTTTTGCTAATTAATTAGGTTTAATTTGTAAACAATCGCAGACTATTAACATCGAATCTCCACTAAAGGAGCTGGGATTCCAATAAATATTTGAGTTATTGAGAGTTGACTGTATTTACAATTTTGTATCCTGCTCATTATCTACAGGGGGCGAAATGCTAGGGGCCACTTTTCTGGATCCTGTCCAACCCGCGGGCTGCATACGGCCCAACATAAAATCATAAACGTCCTTAAAGCATTAAGATTTTTATGTACTTAATGAAGTTTTTATTATTTAAATACCTATTTACATTTCTTATTTCCATTTTCTAAAATATTTCTTATGTCAGTGATTAAAACTTTTTCTACATTTCTTATTTCTATTTTCTAAAATATTTCTTATTTCAGTGATTAAAACTTCTTGCCTGCTCAATGATTTTAAAAAATTTCTGAAGGAAAAGAAGTCAAAGATTATTATGCTACGATGTTTTTGCTTACTCGTCATGATGGATATCATATATTATACATTATTTATTAACTTTTTTGCTTAACAACTTTCATTAAAATTAGTATATTTTGTGTGTGGCCTGAGACAAATTTTTTTCTTCAAATGTGACCCAAGGAAGCCAAAAGGTTGGACATCCCTGCTCTAAAGCCATATTTAGAGATTGAAGTCCCAAAGCTCTCTTTTGGATAGGTCCAAAAGGTCCTCCACTATGACAAAGCCTCCTCATATAGGGGTTTACTCCTCATAAGACGACAACCTATCTAAAGGATTTTAATTTGAGAACTCGCTTAAATTACATCATTCCAGATGAAATACCTACTAAATTGCCAGACATCAGCAGTTTAAATTTCTTTGGCTTTTGCTTTTTAAAACAGAACTTTTTTTCAGAAAGCTTACACGGAGATGTTCTTTGGAAAGCAGCTAAAGAAAAGTGGACCAAAATTATCCTTGAAATATGCCATAATGTGTTCCAAGCATGGAATTGGAGATGAGTTCTTACCCAATTGAACGATGAATATATTAAGCACATGAAACAAATTCACATCCGTTGCATTTAATTTTTTAAGAATAAAGAAACTTGAGTCTTTTTTTGCTGTGGTACACTTATCTAATTCACAAGATTGGCATTTTTGATGATAATTGACTGATGAATGCATTTATTATTTCATTAATTGTGGGAAAATTCTTTTGTAAGTTTTATTTTCATATATCTCATCTTATTATTTGAATATCTTGCATGCTTTGAATAACAATTGCTATTGTAAAAGTCTCAACTATTATCACTATTTTCAATCGACATAATAATGATTTGTTTTTTCAAATTAGACAATGAAAAGTTTGCTTTGAAAGTTATTGTTAAACTCATCCAGATTTCATAGTAGTAATAAAAACTGAAAAAAAATCATGAAATATAGTAACAAGTTGTATTTTTACATATTAAAGAAAAAATATTTTTTTATTACTATAAAATTGCCTCCAGCATATAATATACTGCATGGTGTCTGCCATTTTAGATTGCATTGCACTGTCAGTTTTGGAATGTTGGAAATTTTTGATATTGCATCAGTATGTTAGATGGATCAATAGTATGTTTATAGTGGGGATGTGTAATAAAATTGATTATATGTTATAGCAAAAATACATTAAACAAGTATGCATTAAAAAGGGATACCTGTTTATAGATATATTGTTTCTTGTTTTTTCTTTGCATAATGTGCAATTTTATTTTTATTATACTTTTTATATAAATAATTTGAGAGTTATATATTAGGAAAAGCTAATAAAACTATTCAAACATTAAAATATCAAATTATAAAATTCTTCAATATATTAAATAATTTAAAAGTAAAATAAAATTTTCCTTTATTCTTTATTTTTAAACACTATCTTTATATCAACTTTATTTTTGTAGCACGACATAGAGTTCTGCTCATTGCTATTTAATACGAAAATGGAACTTTCTAATGACAGTTTCTTAAACCCTGTGAATTGTAAGATCAAACTGTTTAATAAGTATGTAATATCAGCATTTACCAATTGTTTTGAATGCAAACGTTCTTTTTATTAATAAAATGATTGTCAAAACTTCTCTAGTAATAAATATAGACAATCCCCAACTTATGCAATTAGATAAATCCATGAAACTTTCACATAAGTCAAAATATTTATTATTGATTATGTCAGAGCATATTCTACATAGTATTAAAATAGTGTGTTATACTGTGTCATAATGATATAACATTAAAAATAGGTATATTAAAGAATAATCATGTAAGTCATGTGGTGAAGTAGTTACTTACCATCTTGGAGAATCCAGATTCAATTCAAACCCCCACCTTCAGTATTTTAGGAGAGATCTAAATCTGGGTCCATTAAATAAAACTAATAAGCAATAAAACCGATGTATATATGATAAAGATGAAATTATGAGAATGAATATATCCAACATGTTTTTGTACTCTTAAATATTAAAATCTAAAAATATAAAATTTTATAGTTAATGTAATGTCATAAATATTTTAATTTTTAAATGTTAAAGAATTTGAACTAAAATTTTATAGTTAATGTAATATCATAAATATTTTAATTTTTAAATGTTAAAGAATTTGAATTTTCGATCAGTTCTATGTTCTAGAATTAAACGATTAATGAGAATGTAAGCTGATGAGGGCTTAGTATAACCAAAAATGTTTCTAAAATAAAGTTTTATGTGTGTTATATCGTAAAATGGCCTGCTCATGAGTGCTAGTACCAAAAACGTTTCTAAAATAAAGTTTTATGTGTGTTATATCGTAAAATGGCCTGCTCATGAGTGCTAGTATTAAGATTATTTCCAGTTATAGCCTTTAAGAGCAGTTAAACAGTCGTACACATCTAAAAAATACCACAAAATCAAAAGACAAAGACAGTTATTGGCACTTTTTCTGATAACATACAGGAAGTAGTTCGCATGGTTACAGAGGAAGAGATGAGTGTAAAAAAGAAACATCAAAAATGAAAGTAGCATTTCAAATGATATCCAGATATGTGCACAAATTTAAAACATCATATTGCAAGAATGAGACCAAGATATGACATGAAAAAGATATCTACTGAGGAACAAAAAAAAATCACTTATTGTTTATTTACTCCACCATGAGCTAACATTGGTAAAACAGCCAAAGAAACAGTAACAGTCTTCGCCTCAGTATACCCTATTTGCTTGGGGCATAGTGAGACGGAAGGGTTTTTTGCAAAATAAAATACCTGTATTTGCAGTTTGTTTTTGTATCCAAATATTGCTAGTAGTCAATAAAAGTAATACTGAAGAAATGAATTAAAATTGCAGCTGTAAATATTCAGAATATAACTTATTATATTTTTTCTCATACACTATTCCCCATCTTTCCCTATTTGATAACATATCCATAAATTTGTCTTTTTATTCAAAATAAATCATTCTTAATTGATGATTTGTATAGATACAATGAATCAAAATTTTAAATAATAGTTTTGATGGCATTTCTTTTGATAAAAATAAATGCCATCAAAACTATTTCCTATTTTATTTCTAAAATATTTCCTAGTGAGTGCAGCATGACTATTGGGAAATTCGTGTCTAAAAGAAACAGTAACAGTCTTCGTCTCAGTATACCCTATTTGCTTGGGGCATAGTGAGACGGAAGGGTTTTTTGCAAAATAAAATACCTGTATTTGCAGTTTGTTTTGTATCCAAATATTGCTAGTAGTCAATAAAAGTAATACTGAAGAAATGAATTAAAATTGCAGCTGTAAATATTCAGAATATAACTTCTTATATTTTTTCTCATACACTATTCCCCATCTTTCCCTATTTGATAACATATTTTGAATAAAAAGACAAATTTATGGATAAATCATTCTTAATTGATGATTTGTATAGATACAATGAATCAAAATTTTAAATAATAGTTTTGATGGCATTTCTTTTGATAAAAATAAATGCTCTCACTTTTTCCTATTTTATTTCTAAAATATTTCCTAGTGAGTGCAGCATGACTATTGGGAAATTCTGAACTATATTCATTTATTTTAAATTTCTTCAATTTCCTTAAAAAAATGAAAATTAGATCTTGTTTTTTGTTCTAAGCTATTTAATTCATATCAATACTATAACTATGAGAAAACTTCCACTTGGAGAAACAATTATATATACTATCAGAATTATAAGCACAGTGTCTAAAGTGGAAAATGAATACAAAATTTGTTTGTAGCGCTTTCAACTTTAATAAGTCATCATCAGCACATAGAAAACTTACAAGTTCGAATAATAGAACATAAGAATATAGATTATAGAATGCACAAACTTTACAAAATTTAAAATTTAAAAATTATAGCATAGTCACTACGTCAGAATACGACGTTATATAAAAATATACAATTTATACTGAATTTTCAAATTGGCCGATGCATTTCAAAAAGGTTGAGCACCTGTCGTATACCTTATAATGATTGTAAAATTTCAAACTATAGAAGTGACCTCTTGTGAAAATGTTTTCCATAATCAGTTTCACCCATTTGTATAATAAATAATGAATTAAATAGTTTATATAAACTATTAGAATTATAAGCACAGTGTCTAAAGTGGAAAATGAATACAAAATTTGTTTGTAGCGCTTTCAACTTTAATAAGTCATCATCAGCACATAGAAAACTTACAAGTTCGAATAATAGAACATAAAAATATAGATTATAGAACGCACGAACTTTACAAAATATAAAATTTAAAAATTATAGCATAGTCACTACATCAGAATACGACGTTATATAAAAATATATATACATCAATTAAATAAATAAATTACAAATACGTAAATAAATATAACAATAATATAAGCTATACATAGCATATTAAAATATACTCAGATTATATAAATATTTACAGGTTGTAACTATAATCATACTATAACAATCATACTGTAATCTGTATTCACTATCTACTATAACAATATACTATATAACTACTATAACAATCCTACTGTAATCTTTATTGTAGATGGGTATAAATAATAAATAAAGATTACAGTAGGCACGAAATATATGTTGGAAGTACAATCAGGTCTCTTGATACTCGTCTGAATGAGCATAAAAATGACATAAAAAATGCTATATTTTTTACAGCACTTGTAAAGCATTTTTATGAGCATAATATTGATGTTCAATGGAAGCAAGCCCGTATAGTTAAGCAATATAATAAAGTGGAAGATATCAAGATTGCAGAGGCCATAGTTATAGCTGGGTATAGTAAGAAGACTCATGTCATCAATGACTGTTTACCAGCTAACATACCTCCACAATGATTTTTATGATTGTTATAGTATGATTATAGTTACAACCTGTAAATATTTATATAATCTGAGTAT
>AYEL01058521.1:0-12642 GCA_000484575.1 Olivierus martensii
GATTGTTTACAAATTAAACCTAATTAATTAGCAAAAATTAAAAAAGTGAAATCTCGCTTAATTTTCATTTAAATTTTTTGATGATTTTACAATTTATTATGTTTTTTATTGTCTTTCTAAAGATGTAAAAATTTTTTTAAAATTTTATTTCTTTCATAACTTTTTGTTCATTATATGAGATCGGAGCAAACACAATATTTCTATATGAAATCTTAGCCATCCAATGAAATGTTTGACATTTTTTGATAGTGGCAAGTCTTATGAATAAAATAAGGTATGAATGAAGAAAATTGGATAATATTTTTTAAAATTATTGATAAAAAACTCAGTATAGTGGACTCAATTTTAGGAAATTGTGTTTACGCCAATCTCATATAATGAACAAAAAATTATGAAATAAACAAAATTCGGAAAAAATTTTTACATCTTTAGAAAGACAATAAAAAACATAATAAATTGCAAAACATCAAAAAATTTAAATGAAAATTAAGTGAGATTTCACTTTTTTAATTTTTGAAAAATTTAAATGAAAATTAAGCAAGATTTCACTTTTTTAATTTTTGCTAATTAATTAGGTTTAATTTGTAAACAATCGCAACATTAATATCGAATAACCACTAAAGGGTGTGGGATTCCAATAAAAATTTGAGTTATCAAGAGTTGACTATATTTACAATTTTGGATCCTACTCATTATCTACAGGGGGCAAAATGTGCTGAGGACGAAATATGGGAAAGGCCACTTTTCCGTATACCAGTTTGGACAACCCTGCTTTAGAGCATTGTTTATGTAGTAGTTGGTGTTGACTTTTACTTTTGTTGGAACTCTGATTAGTGGAAAAGTGCCCATGCCAGACATCATTCTTAACAACCATAAAACCTTGGACCACTTTTTTCTAGATTTCACAAGCCAACTTTCTGGTACCTCTTTGTTAGGTTGTTAACAGAAAATCTTTCAGACCCCATTATAGTAATCCATATACAGATATGCTTCATCCATGGTATAACAAATTCTGATCCATCCCCTGTCAGGTGGTGCTCATATAGCTTTCTTGGTCTTCTTGTTTTCCTTGTTCACCTGCTCAGTCAGGCTCATATTTGTTTTTTTCTTCTTAATTTCTGCACCTAGGTTCTCAGAGATGATCCTGTTACACAGTCATTCTTGATACCCAAGCTATTTAGCAATTGATCACTGGCTGTGCTGATTGATACTATCTGATTGATAGTATCAATCATTCTTTTCACTTTCTCAATTCTCCGCTTGGTGCGGGCAATTTTAGATTTAGAATACAGTCCTTCAAAATTGCCAGTATTTGCAGCATGTTTTTTTTGGTCACATTTCTGATTTTTCTTGCACTATTGGTGAAGAGCTAAAAAAGATTTCCAACCAACATTGCATCCTTTTTTTAGCTCTTCAACAATCATTCAATTTGAATATCCCACTTTGAAAGGGTTTTTATCATCACATCAATTTCAACATTTTTATGCAGCACCATTTTTGGAAGAACAAATTCATGCAAGATATGCACATAAAAATATTGAAATTAGGTTACCAAAGCAGCAAAAATTATATTCTTAATTTCTTCGAAAATTATGAATGATTAAAAAATGAGTTTATTTTGCTGTGACACCTTTTGTAATCACAGATATTTATATTATTTATTGAAAAACTTTATCGGAAATATCAAAGATTGCCATGCCTATATTTTATAGCAATCCCCAACAAAACTATCAGTCGATGTATTTTTTTTATTTATTTATTAATTAACAGCACGTACTTATACAAAACACATTAAAAAATAATTTTCAAGTTATATAAACCTAAAATAGGAAATAATATCTACATTATCTATACATTATTTTAACATTTAATAAATAATGGAAATACTATATTGCTCGCATCCATGATTGCTTGTAATTTACTAAAAGCGTTTTTTTTTATTCGAAGGAACTACAAACATGGAAAATTATTCAATTTTATTGTAAATCTAGAATAAAAAGAACATAGAATTGCGTCATAATTGGGCTTTTATTTAAATTATACATCACAAAAAAAAAAAAAGCTGTTTCATATTTCAACTTCTAAAAGTTAAAGTTCTGTATTGAAATCCGGCACCATCTTATTTGCACTTTTGATATATTCAACTTACTGGGATATACTAAGTGTGTAGATTTACAATGAAATTTTTTGTAATACTGTTAGCATTTTATAATATACAGAAATTCAATTTTATTTATTTAGAGAAACTAATGCGATCAAATTTTCTCCACGGATAAGTTGGATGATAAGCTAAATCAGCACTTCTCAAACTTTTCCACTTGGAGACTCATTTTACCCAAGAAAATATTTTTGCGATCCTGGGTATAGAGATATATAAACGAGGAATACGAATTAAAACATTTGCTAAAATTTCTGTAACTCCACAAAATTTTGTTACGTGACCCCATATGGGGTGGCAACCCACACTTTGAGAAGCACTGAGCTAAATAAATAAAATTGTTTCTAATAATTGTCAATCACAATTTAAAATTGAATTTCTATATATTATAAAATGCTAACAGTACTAGAAAAAAAATTTCATTATAAATCTATATGCTTAGTGTACCAGAACAAGATGGCAATGGCCTTCCGATACAGGACATCAACTTTTAGAAGTTGAAATATGAAGGGTTTTTTATTTTTTGCGCTGTATAATTTAAATAAACTTTGCCTCGTAACTGGGCTTTTATGTTATTTTTATTTGAGATTTACAATAAAATTTGAATAATTTTCCATGTTCATAGTTCCTTTGATAAAAAAAAAAAACAACAAAAGGAAATTACTCGAATAAATCTATAGCGTATTAGAATCGAAAAAATAGTACAGTCAGTTCTCGTTATTCGCGAAAACTTATTTGTAACCACAAAATCGATATTCGAGGAGCTTTTGCACTTATTTGCAGACTGCTGCTAAAAATACTGTTACCAATGTAAAACCTCTCTCTCTCTCTAATAAAGGAAGTTGATTGTTACCGAATATAGTATCTGAATCGATTTACCTGAAAATTTCCCATTACCTATCCTTGCTCATTCTACAGGTAGGCCAAAAACCTGTTCATATCGTCCACAGGTCCCATAGAAGAATGTGACCCTATGTTTGAATGCAGCCTCAAATTTAGGCGCCTAACTTCTTGCGCATTTGCTCCTTACGCCGAAATTTTAGAAGATCTTAAGGCGGATTCCCACTTGAGCTGCGCCACCATGGGCTGATGAGTCACAAGTGCCGATATGCCTGGTATTCATTCCCATTCGATGATTCAATTAAGCGTTTGCAGTAAACAATTGACGACATCAGTCAACAGTCGATAAGAATAGGAATACGTCAACCACCAATCACTGCCATTGTATAATTTGTTTGATACTAAGCACTTCTCTGATTGGCTGGTATCTGCAACTAGTCACTGTATAAAAGCGCAGACATTGGAAGCTAGCAACGTCTACGTTTCTAACAAATGGCTGCAAGGTCAAGTTCCATTGCTATGGAAATAAGCTCTTTTCTGTGTTTGCTGCAGATTTCACCCCAAGTGGGAATCCGCCTTTAGGCAAAAGCAACGCTGACAACTCTGACGCAGTTTTTCAACACAGTTCAGAAAGACAAATGTCAGCTGCTACATCAAACATTTTGCAACATCAAAAAACTATCAATCAAAAATTAAATTTTATTTACTACATAGTTAATGTTTTAAAAAATTAAATAAAGATTTTACTGTAATTATAATACTGTATATTGTACTAAATACTGCATATATTGTAATTATTTGTAAGTAATGTAATACATATTAAATAAGGTGCCTGCAAACAGAAAAATAAACATAAACCAAGTATGAAAATGTTGGGAAGAAAGATTCACAGGAACCTAACTCTGTATTTTCTATAGGCACAATGGTTCACTATTCGCTAATAATTTACAGAACGTAACTACCACAAATAGCGAGAATTGACTCTACTGTATTTGTTAATTTTAATAATATATAAGATTAATAATAATTATAGCATAAAATTTTGATGAACAATAGTAGTTTGATATTAATTTTGATAAACTTCTCAGTGAATAATTTCATCATTAAAATATCTTTACTTAAATGGGGCAGCTATTCACTTAGAAATTTTTGTAAAATTTAAATAAATATATAATAACTATTCTTTATCAAAGTTTTACTCCCCGATATTAGTCATTTTGTATTCTGTTTTGATTATAATTAATCAAAAATAGAATGTACAGATATCCCTCCTATAACACGGTTTCACTCTAACATGATTTGAAAATTGCGGAAATCCTCATATAACACTACAGGTAGGCCTCGATTAGTGTGACTTATAAAATTGATACCGTTTTTCAGTTAGTGCGTGCAAATATTCGATTAATGCGAGTTGTAAGCATAGACCAGTCTTACTAACAAAGCTCCGATTCCTTTTATGATGTCAATTAACAAATTACTGTTAATAAAACGGACGAGGAGCATCCAAGAACAGTCACTTGGCTTTGAAGGGGTGAAACATCAGAAAGATGGGCTTTTTGCCGTTAACTGTTTAACATTACTGTACTATTATTTAGCTTTGCTATTGTATACATACAGTATAGTACAGAATTTTCTCTTTTAAAAAGTATCGAAATGGATAAAAGGAAGAACACTTTTGACGATAAAACAGGAAACGAAAAAAAGAAGAGGTTAGTGATTACGCTACAGCAAAAAATGGATGTGATTGAGCGACATAAAAGCGGTCACGCTAATTCTAAGATAGGACGAGATCTCAAAATGCCTGAATCTACCGTACGGAATATCATAAAACATGCAAACGAAATACAGGAGAAAAGTAAAATTGCATCGACTTATTGTGGTTTGCAAACAACTACAAGAAATAGAAGTTTTGTAATAGAAATGGAGCGTCTTTTAGCTGTATGGATTGAAGACTGCAACCAAAAGCACATACCGATTAGTAAAGCGAACATTTAAGCAAAAGCTGGTAAGTTATTAATTCAGATGATGAATAACGATATAAAATATGAAAATAAATATTTCTTAAACAGTTAGTGTTAAGTTAGTATTGTGGTTATTCATCGTGAAGGTTGGCTAATGGCTGGAATCTCACAAAGCAAGAACCAATTACCATATTTTACATAAAGTTAATACTTCAAATAGTGCGAGAAATTCATGGAACCAATTATTCGCACTAATCGAGGCCTACAACATGGCTTTTACTTAATACATTTAGAAAATTATATTTACTCTCCCTATGACACAAAACATTTTCATTAATTTTTGTAAATCCATACTAGGGATACACAATATACATAAAATGCAAACATTGGGAAATACTTTGCCAAAATTAGTCATAAATGCAATTTCACTAGTTTGTTGATTTCAATTTGAAATTGAGTCAATTAAATTAATTTTTAAATTGAGTTCATTGGCAACAGTTGAGTACTTTTTGCAAACATTCAGTTCTAGGATAAAAAAAAAATAAGTTTTTATTCTTCAATAAAGGAATGTGAAAGAAAAGAAAAACTTTTTTATTCATAAATTTTTTTGGGGTATATGTTATGGAATGATTGTTTTGTAGCTAGTTGGATTACAGTTTTTGTAAAGAGAGCAGAAGACACACAAACTTTAAATGTATAAAAAAGTTCAGAAAGTAAAGTTGATATTGTTAAAGAAAAAAACGTTCTCGATTTAACAAAGCAATGATAAGAAGATATAATTATTAAATGAATGTTATATAGGCTGTATGCTTTTTTCTTTCCTTTTACTTTACATATATTGTTTTTTTGGGAGGTCTTACATATATATTTTTTCTTTCTTTATGTTTCATGTTATTAATATTTTTAATAAAAACATGGCTTTTACTTAATACATTTAGAAAATTATATTTACTCTCCCTATGACACAAAACATTTTCATTAATTTTTGTAAATCCATACTAGGGATACACAATATATATAAAATGCAAACATTGGGAAATACTTTGCCAAAATTAGTCATAAATGCAATTTCACTAGTTTGTTGATTTCAATTTGAAATTGAGTCAATTAAATTAATTTTTAAATTGAGTTCATTGGCAACAGTTGAGTACTTTTTGCAAACATTCAGTTCTAGGATAAAAAAAAAATAAGTTTTTATTCTTCAATAAAGGAATGTGAAAGAAAAGAAAAACTTTTTTATTCATAAATTTTTTTGGGGTATATGTTATGGAATGATTGTTTTGTAGCTAGTTGGATTACAGTTTTTGTAAAGAGAGCAGAAGACACACAAACTTTAAATGTATAAAAAAGTTCAGAAAGTAAAGTTGATATTGTTAAAGAAAAAAACGTTCTCGATTTAACAAAGCAATGATAAGAAGATATAATTATTAAATGAATGTTATATAGGCTGTATGCTTTTTTCTTTCCTTTTACTTTACATATATTGTTTTTTTGGGAGGTCTTACATATATATTTTTTCTTTCTTTATGTTTCATGTTATTAATATTTTTAATAAAAATTAAGTTTCTTATGTTGAATTAAAGTTATTGTTTTTAATTGGTTTTGGAACTTAACTCTCCTTTTTGTATTGGCGCTAGGTGTCATATAACAGTTTCGCACAACATGGTGTTTTTAAGAACCTATCTACCTATTATAGGAAGGATACCAGTACTGTATTTTATCTGATTATAAGCCATTGATTTATAGATTCAATTATATAATTTTTTTCTTCCATATTTAATCAATAGATATGGAAAATTATTCTAAATTAATTGTAAATCTAGAATAAAAATACTGCAAAAGCCGAATTATGGGGCAAAGTTTATTTAAAACAAGGCTGTCCAACCTGTGGACTGACATAAATCGTAAACTTCCTTAAAACATTGAGATTTTTATGCACTTAGGTATTTAAATAATAAAAACTTCATTATCTATATCTCCTATTTCCAATTTCTAAAATATTGAATATTTTTTATTTCAGTGAGTAAAATTTCTTGATCTGCTCAATGATTTTAAAAAAATTTTTGAACAAAAAAGAGAGATCTAAGATTATTATGCTATGACATTTTTGTCTATTTGTCATGGTGTATATAATATATTGTATATTATTTATTAACTTTTAACTTAACAACTGTCATTAGAATTAATATATTTTATGTGCAGCCATAGACTATTATTTTTTTTCCTTTCAAATGTGGCCCAAGGAAACCAAAAAGTTGGATACCCGATTTAAAATATTAACAGCATAAAAATAAACATTTCACATTACTTTCGTTCACAACAAAAAATTGTTAAAATTAAAAATATGCAATAAAAAGTTCAATTGTGACAAATATCATCATCTGAAGTATTACGTCATGAAGAAAGATGGCCGCTTCCATTAATAATATATTTTTATGACTGAAATTGAATAAATGTAAATTATTAATGTTAAGAGTTAAATAATAATTAAAATGGAAATAAAATGATGTAATGCTATGTGAACAGTCAGGAATGAGTTGATTCTTTATAAATTAAGCAATATACCGTCAACTTTTTACTGGAACCGTTTAAGTATTTTGTATAATGTAATTCTTACATTCACTTAATGTATTTTCACTTAATGCACAGGTTTTCCCGTCCTAATTAGTAAGTTATAATATGTATAAAATTTTGAATGTTCAGAAAAATACATTATAAATTTGCCAGTAATATAGTGTCATTTTATATTTGTTATAAAATAAAACGATTTTGATGTATTCATTGCAATATACAGTATAAATGGTCTATTGTTCTGCACCAAAACATCAAAGAAAGATTTATCATTGATTTCAAAAATATATTTTATATTATATTTGATACAGTTGCACAGATAAGATGGATCAGAACAATATACAGTGTAAATTAACAACTTTAATTGTGATTAATAATAATAAATTTGTGATAAAATTTAATTTTATATATTTAACTTATTCTTTCATCATTTACAATTATCCATAATATAAAAGGTAATAAAAATAGATAAAGGCTAGTTTAGCTACCTTTATACTTCTAATTTGTTGAATGATGTACAAAATAAGAGACATTCATACTGTGATAAAAGTCACAATTTCAGCTAAAATCTCATACAATGAAAGTACTACATACAGATAAATTATTATGAGATAAATAAACCACAAAAAAACTAATGTTTTTGGGATACAATTTCTGAAATATATATTTGAGAATAAAAGATTTGCCTCACCAATGAATGATTAAAAATGCTAATTGGTAGTTCCATTGTGTTAAAGATTAATTTAAAAAAAACTCTCAGAAACTGCACTCCATAGACATCTAGATCTTTTGGAGAATTTATTCAGTTCATAATAACATGTAACTCTGTGACACTTTTATTACATGGAACTTTAGCTAAATTCATACAATGGTATATGAATTTCAACAACATATATCCATAACCATAAAATGCAATTTTTTTTCCACTATATTTTTACCATCTGTGCTGACATTATTATATTTCTTCTGAAAGAATTAAATATAATAAATTTCTTCCCTGCAGAATTAGTTTCAGGGACATCACAATCATCAATTGACTAATGAAAGAAACAGCATAGGTAATTGAACTTTTACCTAGGGAGAAATAAAGTAAAAATAAGAAAAAAATTATCTAATGAGAGTTTAAATTATGGTTTATAAAATACAGTATATTTGTGATTTGTGCTCTTTCTTTCAATTATGCTATTAAAGTATTGGAAATATGTTATCAAGGATAGAGTTACCCTCGTTGAAACTTAACACACGACTATCAGATTGAGTAATAACTATATGAAAAATTAGGTAGAAATTATTTAACTCAATTTTTATCAAGAGTGCAAAGATAACAGATCTTGTATTTATAATAATAATAATATGACAAGATCTATATCTAATTATTGAAAAACATATTTTTTTTCATTAAATTATATATTAATTAAACAACAATTACTTTATGATTTTCAAATTATTCATAATTTTCATAAAATTATTTACCTTTCATCACAGTTTTCTCATAACGAATATACTTTCATTAAATGAATGCAAAATTTGATTGGGAACATTCGTTTTAATTATAAAAAGCCACGATTAATAAAATTAAAATCCGTTTATAATTTTTAAAACACACAAGGAAAAAACCAAAACCACAAACAACTAATGTTTATTATTTTGCCATCATCCCTTTTGAACGCCATCTGGATTTATATTATGTCTATACAAAATAAATATATAGATTAAACATAAAAATTGTGTGTAGTATTGTAATTATACAGAAAGTAGAACAACAGAATTTAAATAATTTCGCTTATTATAAATTAGCTTTTTGTAAATAAAATCGGACAGTTAAATTTATTCACTTTCAATAGGGATTTAGGTTTTTTTTTTTTTTTTTTTTATTTTACACCCCTTTCCAATCATTGAGATTACTAAGAGTACGAAGCCTTTTTTTGCTATTTTACACCCCTTTCCAATCATTGAGATTACTAAGAGTACGAAGCCAATTCCAACCATGGGCTGAACCCACACCCGTGGAGAGGGACGGATGGTGAAGGACGAAGATCACGGGACTGGACCCGGTACCCCCAAAAAACTTTTCAGAAGATGCCGGATCCAGGACGCAAACCCGGGTCCTCTTGCATGACATGTCCACATTTTACTAAATAGCCATCCAGCCTCCAAGGATTTAAGCTCTATATATAAAACTTATAATCATCCTTACTTATAATACAGTTCGCCCTTGGCTTGCCCAAATGTTATTTGTCTATTTCTTTTTTTCTCGAAATAGACAAATGACATTATTCGCTCATTTTCCAGAATCCAAATATTGTATAAGCCCATACAAATTTTTCTATCAATTTTATATTTAATAATAATGTATTTATCATAATCAGAATTTGCAAATTTAATTGATAAAATATGAATTATATTTTATTAAATTACTAATAATAACGAATAAATGTTCTCAAAGATTTATATTGTATAACTTTTTGTAAATTTTAAGTTATTTCTCTCTCTCTCTCAAAATTCGCTATTTTTCAAATAACGGCCTTCTCTGGAAATGCATACTTTTTTTTTTCCTCTCTCTCTCTCAAAATTCGCTATTTTTCAAATAACGGCCTTCTCTGGAAATGCATACTTAATAAATTGTAATTATTCGTAAATATTGTATAATAATTTTAAAAATAAATAAAATTTATTATAATAATGATATTGGGAAAACATTTAGGATAGACTGTATATTGATAGGAAACTGTCAAATATAATTGACTTCAGCATGGGTTCGCCATGTTACCGGTGGGGTACTTTCGCGAACCAACATTCAACACTGTAGTAAATTGACTTTATTTTTGTGGTCAGACGTAGCTCATCTTTTTTGCATATTTTACGCCCCCTTTCCAATCAATGAGATTACTAAGGGGGCGGGGCCAGTTCCAACCACACACACACACACACGTGAAGGGGGGCCGGATGGTGAAGGACGGAGATCACCGGGCCGGGCCCAGTACCCCGAAAAAAATCCGGGATGCGAACCCGGGTCCTCGTGGCACGCCAACGCGTTGGCGTGCCACGAGGACCCGGGTTCGCATCCCGGATTTTTTTCGGGGTACTGGGTCCGGCCCGGTGATCTCCGTCCTTCACCATCCGGCCCCCCTTCACGTGTGTGTGTGTGTGTGTGTGTGTGTGTGTGTGTGTGTGTGTGTGTGTGTGTGTGTGTGTGTGTGTGTGTGTGTGTGAAGGCGTGGATGGGCTCATAGGCTCATATAGATCAAAAGACATTGCGCCTAAAAAGGCAACATGGCCCTGCTCCGCTTAGATAGCACTACAGGGATCCTTCTGCGAGATGGAACTCGGCTATAATCATTGCCTGAGCTGTCGGCGGGGAAGAGAACCCCACCTCTGCGCCACTTCAGCAAGGGGGCCACACTGGTCCAGCAGGCCTGCCGGGCTGGAGCTTGCGCCCGGTGTTGCCGAAGCAACCGAAACAATAGCCGAGATTGGCAGTACAAGTACTGCCTTGAACAACTGAACGTAAGTCACAACGGACCCGTGGAAGGGGGCCGGATGATGAAGGACAGGGATCACCGGACCGGACCCACTAACCCAAAAAAAAACCGGGACCAGACCCGGGTCCTCCTGCGTGGCACGCCGACAGCGTTACCACTCGGCCATCCGGCCGCCTATTATTATTATTCAAACATGGCTGGATGTCTCTTTATCGGTTGAACTGCTGTGCCGATTTCTATAAATAGGGTACCTTTAGAAAGGTCTAATTTTTGGATGTCTGCGATACCCAAAATTATTTGTTATTAATAATTTAAAAAGTAAAAAATAAAAATTACATTGAAATTGTAGTTCCTCTAAAAAGACATAATTTGCAGATGGCGCTGTAACGTAATAATGGATGCCATTTTACGTTTCACTCTTGGATCCCCTCCACTAGTTCGAAGGTGTTTTTAATCGTTATATACAATATTATAAGATTAAATCACAAAATTATATTTCCGCTTATTTATGAGTATTCTAGTACTCTATATTAGGATACTACACCCTTTTTATTAACTATTAGAATTTGTTCATCACACTTATTAAAATAAATGAGCAGGGTCCTCGTGGCACGCCAACGCGTTGGCGTGCCACGAGGACCCTGCTCATTTATTTTAATAAGTGTGATGAACAAATTCTAATAGTTAATAAAAAGGGTGTAGTATCCTAATATAGAGTACTAGAATACTCATAAATAAGCGGAAATATAATTTTGTGATTTAATCTTATAATATTGTATATAACGATTAAAAACACCTTCGAACTAGTGGAGGGGATCCAAGAGTGAAACGTAAAATGGCATCCATTATTACGTTACAGCGCCATCTGCAAATTATGTCTTTTTAGAGGAACTACAATTTCAATGTAATTTTTATTTTTTACTTTTTAAATTATTAATAACAAATAATTTTGGGTATCGCAGACATCCAAAAATTAGACCTTTCTAAAGGTACCCTATTTATAGAAATCGGCACAGCAGTTCAACCGATAAAGAGACATCCAGCCACGTTTGAATAATAATAATAGGCGGCCGGATGGCCGAGTGGTAACGCTGTCGGCGTGCCACGCAGGAGGACCCAGGTCTGGTCCCGGTTTTTTTTTGGGTTAGTGGGTCCGGTCCGGTGATCCCTGTCCTTCATCATCCGGCCCCCTTCCACGGGTCCGTTGTGACTTACGTTCAGTTGTTCAAGGCAGTACTTGTACTGCCAATCTCGGCTATTGTTTCGGTTGCTTCGGCAACACCGGGCGCAAGCTCCAGCCCGGCAGGCCTGCTGGACCAGTGTGGCCCCCTTGCTGAAGTGGCGCAGAGGTGGGGTTCTCTTCCCCGCCGACAGCTCAGGCAATGATTATAGCCGAGTTCCATCTCGCAGAAGGATCCCTGTAGTGCTATCTAAGCGGAGCAGGGCCATGTTGCCTTTTTAGGCGCAATGTCTTTTGATCTATATGAGCCTATGAGCCCTTCCACGGGTGTGGGTGCAGCCCGTGATTAGAACTGGCCCGCCCCCTTAGTAATCTCCCTGATTGAAAAGGGGGCGTAAAAAAAGAAAGACTATTAAAATAATTAAACCATTTTATTATTATAATTTTTTT
>AYEL01058535.1:0-19697 GCA_000484575.1 Olivierus martensii
CAGAGTAATTCATTCATGTCATTATCTTTACAATTAATTTATATATCGAACAAAACACCGATATGGATCATTCTTATTTTCACATATCAGTTTCAGTGGTAAAATTTATGCAGATAAGATGACATCATTAACTGGGATAGCTCTTCCGGATACGGGTTCCAATTCCATATCACATGATTGCCAACTACGACGGAGAAGGTGGAAGTAAGTTAACTTTTAAACTAAAATATAATATGTTAGAATATAGGAAAATAACGATAAATAATATAGTGCATAATAAAATAAAAATAGGACAGGTCCAAGTTAACTTCCTCACAACTTGAATCAGTAAGAATCAATTCATTTACATTTCTCCATCAATCAATGGGCATGGATTACAAGGATGGAACATTAAAGCAAGAATATATCAACAATTTCGAATAAATAATAGACATTTATCACGTCAAAGTGTGATAGGCACTTAATTAGTGGGAGTGTTGAAACTCGCTATAAATTTCCGTGCCTACACATATCTATGACCGGAAGGGAAACAGAGCTAAAAATAGACAAATGCTGTTTCCAGACTTTTTGTTCTCTCTTTCTCTGTATTAGTCAGTCTTTCGATAGCCGACGTTGGTTGCAGTTCTGTACCGTCTTTATTAATATATTAAAGTAACTTGTAATCAATGTATAAGTGTTTCCACTGTTTTCTTACCTAAATACATAACAAAACTGATTAAAACTAATTTTTGGCTGAATTAAAGCAAGAAGGGAGTAACATTGCACATAAACACATTATAAATAAATGAGAAATTTATATATAAAAGTGAAATAAAGATTGGAAATAATATTTTCAAATAAAAATTATATCAGTAGGTGATATGAAAAATATGATTTTCATGTCCATTATGTAATTATTAACATATTGCACAGAAATTTTGGTTAGTGATTGTCAATATGTTTTAACATTCAGGAAAATGTGCTTTTTCAAATCTGATGAACCACTAAATATTCCATATTAAATAAAAATAAACAAAATTATTGACACTTAATTTCAATTATGCTTTTCATTTTAGTCACTTTGTTATTGCTATGCTTCAGAACAATTATTTATATTTTACATTCAATTTTAGATTTATGTTTTTTCTAATTCTGATCAATTATATTTTAGTTGTGTAATTTTCATTATAGAATAATCATTCAACTAGAAAATTTTACTGTTTCTGCCTGTTAGAGTGTTTAAAGATCTGTTGCTTATGAGGAAGTATATTATAGTATATATTATATTTGTAATGTACATTTTAAGAATCATAATATATTTAATAATATCTATTATATAAATAATAGAATATATATTATTTAAATAATATAAATTAAAAAAGAAATAGAAGAGATAATTTACCCTGCTTAACGAGCTGAAAGGTAATTATAGATTAAGTAAAAGCAGTGTAATAAAATGATGGAAACTATTTTAAACTATTATATTTATTTAAAGTTTTTTATTTTTCATAATGATAAATTTTTAATTATTAAATAATTTTCTTAAATAAAGCTAAGTTTAAATTATAAATTTATATTGCAGGATTAAACCTTGAAGAAGATGAAATTCAAAGTGTTATTTTAGCTCCATGGTAAGTAAAAACTAATGAAAATATTATAGATATCAGACATCAAATGATTGACAACGAAAAGAGATCTATCATAGACACTAGTCTCCCTAATTCAAATACTTACACTCAATAAAAATTACAAAAATTTTTATTGAGTGTAAATGTAAAATATTATATTGTATATGAAAATAAAAATTATATTGTATATGAAAATAAATGGCCAGTGACATATAGATAAAGTGGCCATTGTGCCAATTATTCTCTCTCCCACCTTGCCACTAGTATCATTCCCAAACACTGCATTCTAGTCTACAAATAATAATTTACAAAAAAACTTAATAGTAGTAAAAGGAGTATAATTTAAACACCTACAATATACTTAGAAAAATTTTTAATAAGATATCATATTATCAACACTTCTTTGTGAGTACATAATAATTTTCCTTTATTTCTGTATAAGTTAACTACTATATATACTCATGTATAAGCTGAAGTTTTTTTCTCAAAAAAATTTCTGAAGTAAGGGGGGTTGGTTTAGACACAGGTCAAAAAAATTGACTTTTTTTGACTGGAGAAATTGAAGTAATAAGCAAAACCATAACTTATTGAATGTCTCCTGAATCAGGAAGGAAATTTTGCAATAATTAATTTAATACATTATCAGGTAAAATTTATCTTACTCTGAATTGAAATTAAAGTAATAAGCAAAGCCATAACTTATTGAATGTCTCCTGAAGACAGGATTGTAATAATTCATTTAATACAATACTAGGTAAAATTTTATCTTACCCCAAAGTGATCAAGCATGTCACATCGCCAACTCCAACCTGCGTCTATATACCATAATCAGATAGTGATACTGCACTGCCTGATATGATGCGATGCAAAAACTCTACATCAAGAATCTTACCTAGGGTACATTAATTTGAATGGATCTATCGGCAAGAGTCCGATGTAAGTAATCAAAAAGTCTTTCTAAATTAATATAACTGTCTGAAGAATCAATCTGCTTGTTGGCCTCAGTGGTCTAGCGGTATGACGATGATGTTGGGACGTTAGCCCAAAGGTCCCCAGTTCGATCCCGGGCCGAGGTGGATTTTTTCTTCAGATAATTTAGTTGTTTAGCCCAAAGGTCCCCGGTTCGATCCCGGGCCGAGGCAGATTTTTTTCCCGGTTCGATCCCGGGCTGAGGCAGATTTTTTCTTCTTCAGGTAAGTTTGGTTCGATCCCGGGCCGAGGCAGATTTTTTCTTCAGATAAATTAATTAAAAATTGTGGTTCAATTATTAATTAATAGATGGCACCACTCATTGATTCGGTGAAAATAATAATAATTATAATTACGAGATGGCGCTAACATTAGTTCAAATTATTTCCAATCATTAAATTATTCCGTTATAGTTTCAAGGGTTAAATTTGGCGTGAGAATTTAGGTTTATTTGCAATAATTTAATTTATTCAAATATGCAGGGCCTCATTTATACTTTTAGAGGTCCTAGGTGCAACATCATTATGAGATTCCAAAAAAACAAGTCTACTTCTATTAATCAAATTTATATGTAATTTTTTTTAAGTTTATTGAAAATAAGAATTGACATTTCTATAATAACTCATTTTAATGAAATAAAAATAGCACAACATTGCATTAAAAAAGTATGAAAATAAATCAATTCAAATTTAGATTAAAAAAGAATTAATAATTAAGAGTTATTTTTTCTGGCTTTGATTTTAGCAAATACAGTAAGATCCCATTTAACATGGGGGATACGTTCCAAAAAAACCAAGCTTTAAATGAAATAGTATTAAATGAGGTTATCTTAATATGTAAATAATGGGGATAGATGAAAAAGAACAGTGAATAAAAAATATATGTACCATATTTTAATTTTATTTTATAACATATATTATTTCTGTTATATTACATTAATTATAAATATATTTTATATTGCTAATATCGATTTGTATTCATAAATAATTCTTAAAATTAGAAAATACAAAATTTTAAGAATAAAAGGCAGTAATAGATTGCAGTAAATTATAAACTATGAAAAATATCAATGAAAGAAAACAATTCTAACTTCGAGGAATTATAGTTTAAAGTAGTAGCATTTAGGTTAAAACTAAAATCAGATAATTATTATTTTTATTACTGTAAAATAACATTGATGACTGATCATAAATACGAACTGTGACTGCAGCAGATTTTCATATGTACTACACTGCACTGATATGAAATGTACTGTGAGTCGGCATAGAAGTATCAAAGCAACAAATTCGTGCAATTTCAGATTTATGAGAACAGAAATAATAGTTTAAAAAATCGTGCCAAAGTGAATCAATAAAAAATAGAATTTGAAAAAACTGCATTATATTGAAACAAACATTAAACGTAGCAGTGTTAAGCAGGGTCTTACTGTATATCTATAATGTCATTATAATTAATCAAGTCCATTATATCTGATTCAATGCTTAATAAGAACAGGTCATTTGCTTTATTTTGATGCAAGTTGCTTCTTTAAATAAATTTTTTCATTTCAGCAATGAAAATGAGCATTCAGCACTTGCATTTGAAATAGACATCATCAGAAATATTTTGTAAATTATTTGTACATATTTTTAATTGGAGAATTTTCTTCCTTTATCATTATTAAAAATTGCTTAACTTCATTTAAACATTAAACACAGCACTATTAGCAATTAAGATTTTTAGATGCAAATATTTTTGGCACAAAAATGTTTGCATCTAAAAATAAAACAATTTATATGAAATTAAATCTTAACAACAGCTCAAATTCAAGTGAAAGATTGATATATTTATTATTTGCTAAAGATCTTTCAGCTTATTTAAGTCAAAAGATCATTAAGCAAATAAGTAAGCCATTTTCAGTAACATTCAGCAAAAAAAAATTTTTTGCTGAATGTTACTGAAAATGACTTATTTAAGCCGAAAGATCTTTATCAAATAATAAATATATCAATCTTTTGCTTGAATTTGAGCTGTTGTTATGATTTAATTTCATATAAAAAAAAGTGAAAAGGAATTTGAATGTTTATTTGAAGTGAATGAGTAAAACAGCTTAACTGTTAATAGTGCTGTGTTTAATCTTTAAATGAAATATAGAAGTTTAGGTAGTTGTAAAGGTATTGTTTATATTGCTTAACTTCATCAATAAATTTTTCTGAGTGAATATCAGTCCCATAAGTTTGTAAAATTTTGTTAATACTAGTTTTGTCTTGATCTATATCTTTCTTCAAAAAAATGTTGAACATATCTAATATGTTTAAATAGCTTTTTGCTCTTTCATTAATTTCCAAAATTACTTTTTCAGAAATGACATTAAAAGTATTAATAATGAAATTTTCTTTCTGTGTAATATAATCTCATTATTGATATCAAATCACAATCTGTTGTGATATAGAATAACCTCCTAGTGTGATCTATTTGGAGGTTATCTAATCGTTTGAAAACTATCAGAAGTCTTATGGATTATGACTGTTATAATCATGCCAATAATAATTAGAAAAAGATGTAATACAACCAATAAAATTCTAGCCATTGTAAAATGCACATAACTAGTTGTAAATAAGCAAAAAGATTTTATAGAACTACATCTCTGTAATCAGCCATATAAAAAAATGAAGTGAAACTATGTCAACAATTTTGAATATGTTAACTTTGATCAGTTACAGCCATGTGACAGAACTTTGATCAGTTACAGCCATGTGTTCAGAAATGACATGTGACAGAACTGTTACAGCCATGTCACAATTTTAAAAATATTTCACAATTCTATTTCTATTCTCACTCTTAATTGTATGAAATACATAAATATAAGAAACAAAATAGCTAATATCCCCTAGTACCAGTTCTAGTGGTCCCAGCACCCTGATGCAGTTTTCTACTTAGCACCATTACAGTTTTTTTTCCAAAAAAAAAAAATTAGTTTCATTATGCTTGTAGATATTATGGTAAAAAAATTGAAATAAATTAAGTTTTATTGAGTGTATTTAAAAATTATTTTATAAAGAATATATAAACAAGAGTTAACATTAACAAATATAATACTAAGAAAAACAACATTTAATAAGTTTAATAACATTAATAAAAAAATATTACAATATATAATAATAAATTTTTATTTATCTTGCTTTTATGGACAAAAATTCGTTGAAAATTATATTTCATTCAATTTTTTCACATAGTTCACTTTCTATAGATATTGAAAGTCCAATTAATCATTCTTGGGAAATAGTCCCAAGAACGATTAAAATTAATTTCTGATTAGAAAGGAGCATAAAAATTAGATGAAAGAAAAGTGTGCCAGTAAAAGTTGATTTCTGCTATTTTTTAGTAATTTCAATAAAATATTTTTTGCATGAGAATAATAGTCATAGTAATTCATTCAGAACATTATCAAATATAATTGATATAATATACTCTTTTCTTTCATTTTATGCTGCTTTCATCCTATTGCTGTCAGCTGAATGCCTGCACAGTAAAGCACTCACTTATTATCTTGGAAGATCTAGGCTTAAATTTAGATCCACACGTCCAAATTTTCAGGAGAGATCAGGCCTGTCCCATTGAATCCCATTCTTCAACTTTCTGGTTGATCCCATTATAGATATTTGCCCCACCTGTGATGGATAAAAGTGGTTGTTACCAGATACAGTACAACTACCCAAATACAATAAGGCAGCTTAACAAAAATTAGTTTAATCATCATACTGATTATCTGTATTAATCTTCATTCTTCTAGGGGATTTACGCGATTCCAATGATTCTATACAAGCCAAACTTCCCCCAGCGGTTATTTTTTGTATTAACTGACAAATTAATAATTATTTTAAAATTACGCTTTGTGCCATATGCTATTTAGATGGTGGCACCGTAGCATAAATTTAAAAATAATTATTAATTTGGCAGTTAATACAAAAAATAACCGCTGGGGGAAGTTTGGCTTGTATAGAATCATTGATTATCTGTATTCTCACAAATTGATGGAATATACCAGTACCATTCACTCACACTTGTAATAGAGTGAGGTGTCAGTTGAAGGATTTAGTTCAGTAAGCGGACTTCTGCTGAGAAAATATAGATCTCACAAGCAGATTTGGAATCGATTCCAAAACTTCGGGTTGTAAAATAGGACCATACCTTGATTAAGCACTCTCATTTGAACTCTTCTATAACAGTATTTACCCCAAATGCTGTTATAGAAGAGTAAAGTGAATAAAATAAAAAATAAATTGCTGTGTTATATTTCTAATTAAGGGTAATAAAATTCATTTTAAACTAAAATATATATTTATAATTCTATTCCTTATTCAATATAGTATTCAAAAAAAGAACTTCAGGATTTCTAACACAAGTATTTTCTGTTTGACCACCATATGATGGTGTTTTTAGCATATTCATGAAGCAACAATATTCAAGTTTGTAGTTACTATATTAGACTTCATTGCTGAATATGACAACTATCTCCAGATCATTTTATGGTTTGATGTTTCATATGTATGGAATTGGGAATTGTCATAATTGTTGGGAGTAGGGTCAGAAAATCTATATGAACTGGTTGAATTTGTCTGTAATACTCCAAAAGTCAAATTCTGGTGCAGTATCAATTACATGGGTCATTTTTTCCCATGAGGAGACAATTACAAATATGACATGCCTGAATATAGTAGAGAACTTTGTGTTTTCCCAGATTGAGAATGTGGAAGGCCTCATTTTCTAATAGGATGGAGTCATACCATATTATGCAGTGATTGTGCACACCATAATTAACAATTGATTCTCAGGAAAATGATAGTTAGAGGAGATCCCATTGCTTGTCCACCATGCTGTCCCAATTTAACTCCAATGAATTTCTTCTTTTGGGAGAATGTAAAACATTATGTATCAAGAAAAAATCCTGTCCCCCATAAAATAACAGCAAATATAGAAGCAATTTGTTATGGATATTCTTTTCTGAATGTGATCTGAGATGAAATTCTGTTTTGATGTCTGTAGGGCTTTAAATGATGCATACATTGAGTTATATTAATAATTAATCGAACTTGTGATATTGTACTTTGATAATATATGCTACATACATTTTTGTTTCAAAATGTCATAAAATAAATTTCATTGAAATTCCTGGAGTTCTTTTTTGGATACCCTATATTTTGAACTTTTTAGAAAAGTAGATGCACAATATTTTCATTTTTCCCAGGATTAAAATCGCTAGATATGGTCTGTTATAAGGTAATACAACCATCCAATCAACACTGGAGAGATGAATTATATTGTGAAAGATTGACAATTGTGTTGGAATTCCCTGTACAAATTTTGAGGATTGAGATTTGATTTCAATTACTTGTTTGGATTCTGGACTTGGATTCAATTATGTTTTTGGGAGCAAAAAGCTAAAACCATTTCACATGATGAATCCAGTTGATTGTGTTTTATATTGAAATTTGGCAAAATACAACTCACATATAGAATAAAACAGAATTTCATATTTTAAATAATATTTATAAAATATTTAAAAATTTTGAATTGTTCCATGAAAAATATTTGTGTAATGTCTCTGTTATCTTTTCCACCCTTTATATATTATTTCTCATTAGAAAAGCTTAACTCTGCTTGAATCTTTCATTTATTATAAATTTTTCATAAAATTGGAATAGAAGCTCATAAATCGAATTTTGATACAAATTATATTTGCTTGTAAAATTGGGGCCTCATAAACTGAGATTGATCTATATATTAAAGTAATCACATGCTGAATTAATAAATTTAATTAATGAAAATATTAATTAATTTTAATACTTAAACTGATTTATGTTTTGAAATAGAGATTAAATATTCAATATTTTCATATAGTTTGATTTATAGAAAATTCTTTGGAATTTATCTTGTTAACAATTAAATGAATATTAAATTATGAATCTTCTAAATTTGAAAAATTATATTAAAATTATTTTATATATATCAATATATAGTATTCCTGTATATCTGTACAAATCAAGTCCAATTGCTTTATAATGTTTTGGGTGAAAGCAATAAAAATAGAAAGTGAAAGATAGTTATATCTTTATTAAAATAAATAGAACATAATACATAACAATTGAAATCTGTTATACTTTCTGAAAGTTCGGTATAAAAACAAAGACGTGGTGGAACATAAACTATAAATTTGACTATCCAACACAAATATAAACTCTTTTTAGAAAAATTAGTAGAAAACCGAAACAGGCAAAATAAAGCAAAATTCATTTTGACACACACATTCAATTTTTTTCTTTTTTTATTAACAAACGATAAAGTTGTCATGGAAACTAAATATCATTTGGACAATCAACGGATATTAAACACTTTATCAATGAGAATTGTTTGGAACAGTTTTTAATTTTATTACAAACAGAATGAAGCATACATTTTCAAATAAAACAAATAAAATACTTCCCATAGTCGCCATTATATTATTGCCAGTGCTTTCTTGGTGCTTTGACAACTTATCTCTTAATTACGCATGTAGTTAGGATCATAAAATGCTGCATTTTGCCTAAATTAATAACAACATAGATTAATTTGTAAAAAATAAATTGAAACTTTCCTAATAAATGCTCAAAATCAATTTTTGGATAAAATGATTAAACTCTTGTCATTAAGCCTATCTAACCCTGTTACTTAAAAAAAAATGAATGGAATCATCCAAAGCCCTTAACTCTAATTCACACCTGAACCGATTAATCTCATTGGTTCGTAAGTATTGTAAAGAAGTTAAACATCTTCCAGCTAGATGAACACCTATTTTGGAACTGACTGTTCATAAGATATACATCCCACAATCTTAAAACTGGGATCAAAGAACATAAACAAAGTCAGAATACCACCATGGTCCTCACTAAACATTTCCTCAAAATATAATATAGACATTGATTGGAATAATGCTACACTTCTAAAATGCATTCCAGATAAATATGAAGGTTACATATATAAAGCTATCAAAATTGAAAGGGATCAATGTAATTCTACCACTATTAATAACGATTCTGATTTTGTCATTTTTTTTATTTATTTTATATTTTTATTTTCATTTTTTATTTATTAAAATTTGATATTAATACATTTATTTATATTTAACAATTTAATTTTTAATAATTTTTACTGCAATTTGTATTTTTGAATTCTGTTCTGTCAATAGAATACTGTGTGTGTTCGAATGATTGCTATTGAATGGCTGAAAAAATTTTCAAAATAAATAAGTATTTAATCTTCTACTTTTGTGCTTTAGTTTATTTCATTGTTATTAATAGTAGAATGAATCATTATAGTAACAACATAAACAATTTTTAAAAGTTTGAAAAATGTTTTTTTTTTGCCATCTATCGCAACATGTAAAATAAGGTTTTTTTACAGATGCCCATTGAATACAATCACAAAGAAGTTGCTCCAGAGCCATATGACTGAGGAGCAGCTGACCTTTCAGCTATGCAGTCAGTAAAAGATTGCAATATAGGCATAAATGAAGTGGCCAGATAGTTTGGGTGCCCTGTACCATATTAAAAAGAGGCTTAAAACTGCTAACATCTAAGAAGAAAAGCTTATGAGCATCATTGATATTAGGCTATGAAAATAAAAGAAAAATAGTAGACATTCAAAAATAGTGCTTGTTCAATCTCACCCAATTACTTTGGGTGAGATGGAACAAGCACTATTTTTGATTGATGTCTACATAGCAGGCATGTGTTCCTTACTGATTGAATGCATGGTCTTAATTTAGGATTAGAACTGTGGGGGTCAGGAGTTCCTTCCCCAAGCGAAGACACGTTGAGGAATCTGAATTTAATGATGCAATTTAATAATAGGATGTGTTATATTGCTTCATTGTCCTTTGGAATATAATAAAGCTTAGATGATTTACTCAGGTGACGTTTCAAAGAATGATACCTGACCCATCTGTAAGTTTTGTAAGCTAAAATAATAATCATCCCTGGGAAAGGTGAGAAAGGGGGTAAAAATTATAAAAGGATAAGGCCAATTGAGTTCAAGACTCTTTGTCCAAAGCTTTTTGGTTTGAAGTCTTTGCTTGTCTGCTTGACTGATTTTTGCTTCTCCAACTAATCAAACGTTGTCTCATCTAGCCTCCTACTTGTGCTCCACTCTGTACATATTATTAATATATTTTGGGAATAATAGAGAAGTCGAAAGGTCTTCTAACAGAAACCTTTTTCTAGTAAGTGTTGATTGGTGCTTACATTGTCATCGACAATTCTGGGATTGAAGACTGTTATAAAGGAAGGACTAAAGACTGTTGGTAATTTGTGACTCCTCCTTTTTCTGATTCAGCAGTCCTTGAAGAAGATTCTAATTATTCAAGGTATCTCTCTCATTTGTTTGTCGGGCTGCAGCTGTAAAAGTAGAAATCTCTCTCTTGTTAACAATAAAGATGCAAAGGCGGGTTTGCACCTGCATCTTTGCCCAGATTCTGACCCCATGCCCCCTCCATCCCAGTCTTTCTGGCCAATCTTATCTCAATGGTTATAGTGATTTCGTTATTATCTAACCAGTCAGTTAGCTTGTTTATGGCCCCAAAGTACTACTCCATAATTAATTTACAAAAAACTTTCTTTTATTAGAATTAAAATAAGAACTTATAAACTCAATAACATTCGTTATACAATACAATAGTTCCGAAAAAAGTCCCGTTGAGACCAAATAACCTTGAAGTGACTTAACTCCATCATTCCCATAGAAAAGAAGGTACCAAGTTTCACCAAACAAAAGTACACCAGCAGACCACCAAGAACATAAACAATCCACAGAATGACTGTAATACACCAACACAACGGACGTACATTCACAAATGAACACTTCACCAAGTCACACACAGCAAACGATGGGGAACTCCAGCACAATGCTGCAGTCAACTTCTTATAGTATTCTTCATTTACATAATCAAAACAAATATCAGTAGAATTTAATAAATAAACTAGCCAACAATAAATTACATTCTTTTCCATTTTTAAGTTTCCAAAAAAATCCAATAATAACACCTTTCTTTTTATTAATAAAATTCTTTCATACGTTTTGTCGAAGTGAAACCCTCTCGGCAGGTAAGTGGAACAGAAACATGGCGGTAACCAGACATTTCTTCTCTGACAGGTAACAATTAACTCTACATTCGGCAATTTCTTCTGTCATATAACAAAATTAAAGCTATATACTTTAACTTTTGAATAATTTTTACTTAGAATCTTTAAAAAGAAGCTGTTGAATTTTATTCGATTTGGTCTCAGTCCATACGTGCCAAACTGCCTTCACCCTATCCTTACTCGCACATCATTTTGTAAACCGCTCATAGGCCTAATGCCTGTTGTTCCGCATTTCCATTTCCGGGTCTGGAAAACCCACAGAACCTGCTACAAACACTACATTATTCATACATAATAGCTACTTTAAAATAATCCCTCATTCTGATCTTATACTTCTATTATAGAAAAACAGTTGTAAATTTTGTAAGCATGCTGAAATATAATGTGGATTATTTAATTATATTAAAGCACATCAGCATTCACATGAATGACAGTTATTGTATGCTATAATCATTACCACAATGCCATCTTGACTCTGGAATGTGAATATGTTTAGCTGTGCTCTCTCCCCTGCTGCACTCACTATCTCCCAACTTTATAAGATCCATATATTCCTGTAGGATCTTGGACAGACTTTTTTTCCTTCTAATAGAATCCAAAACCACGACATCACACCACTTGCAGGTATCAAGTGTATGACACAAACTAACAGTAGAATCAGACTTTGCAGAACTTAAAACTATAATCATCTAGATATCATCTTTAAGAAACTAAAAACTAATGAACTATTATATGTCTATTTTTAATTAAATTATTTGTTTTCATTACAATATGTTAATTGTCATTTATTTAAATATATCTTTATATGCTTATAATTTTATTAATTTTAATAATGATATTATCGGATTTGAATTGATCGCGATAAAAAAAATAACGATTAACAACTGAGCTAACAAATCATGTGATGCGATAATAAAAAAAAAGTCAACACTGAGCTAACGAATCACATGATGCAAGACGAGCTGTTTTGCAGAGCTCTATTTTGTCGGAAAGTTCTTTTTAACAAATATTTGTAAAACTTGAAAAGCATAATTTTAATTCCTTGTCAGAAACCTCTTTAACTAAATTAATTGTATGGATTAAATGTAATAACTTCATTTTTATATTGTAAAGCTAATGAAATTAACCGGAAAAACTGTATTATTATTGAATGACTTTTTGATCAGGAGAAGGAAATAGAATGTTAGACTTGTCAGATAAACTCATAAAATATACCTGAGAGAGAGACAAAAGCAAACTAATGTAATTTTGTTTTGATAGTTTTCTATACTAATGAGATGCAAGAAATAGTATTTCCCTTGTGAAATTGCAAAGTTGCGAATTCTAACGAAGATCAATAATACTAATTACAAACTAAACCTAACTGTTCTGGCGACTCTGCAATCCAGAGTTTGGCCTGAGTTTAGGTCTTCTTCTTCTAAACTCTAACTTAAAAATAATTAACTTCAAAACAATCTAACGACAACTAACGTTAAGTGGCAAAAACAAAACCAGAAACTGGAACTTACAACTAAAAGTACCGATTACATTGATCTAATAACAACAAAACGCTGTTAGAAACTTATACTAATACACTGACGGAAAAAAAAATCCCAACACCAAGAAAAAATTATTGTAGAGTAATTATTAGAAGGTGAAATGCAAGACATTGTAAAGAATATATCTTACACACTACAAACAAATCCTGAACATTGTAAGTATAAAAAATTTATGGATTTTATTTATTTATAAAACATTCACTTTGTAAAGAATATTATAATATATATATATACACTATTGAATATTTTAAAATAATTATGGTTTATCATAGTTATTTAAAATATAGTCATTATATAAAATTTAGTTCATAATATTGAATATTATGTAAAAGATAGAGCACTCACTCAGTTGCAGCTAGTGTTTCCAGGTGAGAATTCCTTCCCGCTCGTTCCCGAGAATTTTTTTTCGTTTTCCCGGTCTCGAATCCTGACAAACTTTTCTCGAGAAATCGGGAAAATCGGTTCCTAGAACCCAGTAATACCTAAAATAGGAAATGAAAGTACTACTCACAATGTATCTTTAAATTTTTCTTATTTATTGCTATCTAAAGTTACATTGTGGTACAATATTACTCACCATTAGAAATACATGAGCGACACCAGAATCAGATAACACATGACTATCTAATTTTAGCTCTTTTAAATCAAGCATATTTGATCAAGGAGAACAGAAAACAGTTTATGTTTACACAGAAAAATATTTATTTTCACAACTCAAGATTTGATTATAAAGTCATTTTCAGGTGAACTAAGAAAATCTAAGATAGCTTACCTTAATATGACATTATAGTCAAATCCTGGGCTGTGAAAATAAGTATTTCTCTGTGTAAACACAAATTATTTCTGTTTTCCATGATAAATAGTTTCCATAAAGTAACTGCCGATACTATCAACCACATTCGATCAGTTTATTTGCGGCTGACGATTGTGATGTATGTTAATATATTGTGTGATATACGTAAAATCTCAATGTATACTATAAATTTGGTTAAATAAAGTTTGCATTAATTACAATTTTCTAAATGGAAATTGACCGGATTGATGGACCAAATTGATGGATATTTTGAGAAAACCTGAAATGTAACAGAAATCTAATCAAAATGAAACCGTAGTGATCTTTGTTTAATTCCCAGGGCACGATATGCACTAGTCATGAAATTCCAGTCAATTTCCATTTAGAAAATTTTATTTACTCATTTTTTGCTCCGACCTTTCACATAGTATCTTGAAACATCTAAAAGATTGTGCTGGGTCCACCAACCCCATTTGCCCCACATTCTCTACAGCTTTTATTAATATTTACTGTTATAGCCATTATTACAGATGATCAATGAAAATTAAATAAAAAAGATTATTTTGGGAATTCTCGAAAATTCTCAGAAAATACGAGTTCCCGTTCTTGATTCCCGAAGATTCCAAAATATCGGGAATTTGGAAACACTAGTTGCAGCATATTTAGATCTAGAAAGTTATGGTATCAGTTAACATAAAGGAACAGGAATACTACCGTATATACTCGAATATAAGCCGACCCCCCCGACTTCAGAGTTTAAAAATCGGTAAAAATGCATAACCTGTGTAAGCCTACCCCTGACTTTAGCACTTAAAATTCGGCAAAAATTTGAAACCGATAAATATTACGGATATATTAATGCCATTTGCCAACGTGATTTTTGATTTTTAGTTATCATATATTAATGCCATTTGCCAAAAAATATAAATATATTTTATTGAAAACTTTAAATATCATATAAAATAAATTATATAATACAAACACCAATATACAGTATAATTTAAAAGGTAAAATTTTACGTTACCCAAAGCGATCGAGCACGTTGCGCCGCTGACTCCAACCTGCATTTGTATAAGTGCTTCAGATAGGCGATGCCGCACCGCCTAATGCGCCGCTACACAGAAATGCTCGACAATAATCCCACACAGCATGCCTACACAAGATTCTTGGATTATTGTCGGAATTTGTGTGTTGCGGCGCATCAGGCAATGTGATGTCGCCTAGCTGATGCACATATAAATGCAGGTTATATACGGTGGTGCGATGCACTGGATTGCATCAGGTAAAATAAAATTTTACTTTATCCAATGCGAATGTTAGGGTGACGTCGCTTCAGAAAATATCAAGTTAATGAGTAGTAATAAATTTTGATAATTTACATAAAAATATTTTCTTTTTATTATTGTTATTGAATAACTGTTTTCTTTTCTAAAAAAATTCATATTTAAGTATCACAGTAAAAATTCCAGACGTATTCCAACATCTATGTCACATAGCTCCCAACAGACCGTTCAAAGTTTCATTTTCCCTTACATTGTATTTTGTCTAATTGAGTTGAGTTATCGTATTCAGATCTTTGATCATATTTTAAAATGAGTAGATCATCCTAACGATGACGTCATACATCGTTAGGATGATGTGTGCAACGTGATTTCTAGATGTTAATCGGGCGATTTTGAAGTTTTGATTTTGTTACAATGAACTTTTTTGATAGATTAAAGTTATTTTTCAGTACAGATTTTAAATAATTATTATTTTTTTGTTATTTTAAATATTATTTTAGTTACTTTTTAATCTATTTTAATTAAATCATGGATGAGTTAAATATAATAAGCATTTATGGATTACTAGCGAATGGATTAAAATATTAATTTATAATAATGAAAAATAAATACAGTGGGTAATCAGTTAACGAACATAATCCATTCCAAGAAAATGTTCGTTATCCGAATTGTTTGTTAACCAATCATTGATTTAACATAGGATTCTATGGGATTTTGATTAATTTGTTCTGGAGACCCAAAAAACATAAATAAAAAATTATATAATTTCTTACTATGTTTATTTATATGTAATAACAATAATATATACACACATAGTCTTGCATTTTCATCTATTATGTTTATTTTCCAATAAAGAATCTGCCCAATATCGATTGCTTTTCTCTCCTTCCTAATCACTTCCAAAAAATCCTGATTCCTTCAGGATTTTTCGGAAGTGATTAATAGCATTGTCGTGGTAGAGATCTCCAAGCCTATTGACCTTAACCTGGTATGGGTGCCATTCTAACAACAAAAAATTGTAAAATCTCTCTCTTACCTTTAATAAATCTTTGATTTGATTTACGTTGTCTCCATTTTAGTCGGGAAAAACTACTGTCCTTCCATCCTTATGCATAAGTCTACAAACGCGCAAGGCCTAAGCCTGTCATTCCGTTAGATTAGTTAAGCCGAAATATCCACAAGGCCTAAGCCTGTCATTCCGTTAGGTTAGTTAATCCGAACTATCCTCATGGAATATTTTAACTGGCGAGTGGTCACTTATAGAGCCACCATCATCACAGGCTGACCAACACCCATGATGGCTACTTATAGAGCCACCATCATCACAGGCTGACCAACACCCATGATAACAAAATATCCTCATGGAATATTTTTATTTGGCAGCGGCCACTTATAGAGCCCGCCATAACACGGTCTCATGCAATATTTTTATCTGGCGGCGGCCACTTATAGAACCGCCATCATCACAGCTGAACAACACCCAACGGCCATTTATAGAGCCGCCATCATCACAGGCTGACCAACACCCATGATAGCCACTTATAGAGCTGCCATCATCACAGGCTGACCAACACCCATGATGAGGTCAACCGGAAGATGAAGGATGGGTTTCGATGGTCCGGACCCAGATCCCGATGAACTTGAAGATTGAGGGATGGGTTTCAATGGTCAGAGTCCACATCCCTCCTAAAAAATTGAAGGAGTGGGACCCCGGATCCTCCAGAATGGTAAGCCACAGCTTTACCATGCAGCCATCCGGCTGATCTGTCATTCGGTCAGTCCGCGGGTCTCACAGTTTGTCCTGTGAAGTGTTCATTATCCAAACATGTATTCGTTAACCGAACATAAAAATCTTTCAAAAAAGTGTTTGTTATCCGATTTGTTCATTATCCAAATGTTCGTTAACCGATCACCCACTGTATATTTTTCACTCAAAAATGAATCCTAGGCAAGATTCTCGATCAATTGTCGAATTTTCGTCAATCGTCGCATTGTATCGGGCAGCGTGGCATCGCCTATTTGATTACAGTATATAGATGCAGGTTGGAGTCGGCGGCGCGACGCGCTCAATCGCTTCGGGATAAGATAAAATTTTACCTGGTATTGTATTAAGGAATTATTGCAAAATTTCCTTCCTGGTCTTCAGGAGACATTCAATAACATTTTGCTTATTACTTCAATTTCTCCAGATCGGAAGAGCGTCGTGTAGGGTTTATTACTTCAATTTCTCCAGCCAAAAAAAAAAGTTGATTTTTTTTGATCCATGCTGACCCCCCAAATCAGAAAATTTTTTTTGAGGAAAAAACCTCGGCTTATACACGAGTATATATGGTAATATTAATAACAAATGAGAGAAAGCAATATAGTATGTTAAGTATCTATTTTTTCATTAACACACTACATTACTTTCTTTTGCTATTATATCATTTCAAAATAACAGCCAAATTATAGAAATGGCAGAAAATTATTTATTCTGAAACATTTTTAATTGTCTACACTACCATCATATTACATATCACTACATATTATTCAAATATATTTTTTGTATACTATTGATGATTGTATAGATGAAATAATTTCAGAATAAAGATTTTTCTGTCATTTCTGCAGTTTGGCTGTTATTTTGAAATAAGTATTGCTGTAAAATTTGAATAATATAATAAATTATTTTAGCATTTTTTGAGTAAAGCAAGGATGCATTTGTTAGCAAATTATAGTTTTGATGCTATTTAAAATTAATTTATTTTAATTAAATATCTATAGCATAATATCCTAAATCTATATATATATAAAACGCAATATTTGTCTGTCTTTTTCTTTCTATCCATTCTGCATATGTCCCACATAGTTTGACCTATCAACATCTAATTGTGCAAGATGACTTTCCCCATGGGTAACATAGAATATTCTGGGTTAAAATTTCTGCAAGGATGGGGCATTTTAAGGTCATAATTTAAAATATATTTTAAATCCTTCAGCCTGTTGTTCTGACTATTGTAGGTGTTGCAGATTATGAAGTGGGGATGACATCAGGTTCTCATAAGCATGACATTACCATGATGTAAAAATGAATGGCATCACAAATTTTATCAGTATTTGGCATCATTATGAAATAACAATTACTGATATTGAAAATGCTCATCCATATGATGTATCAATGGGTGACATTCCAAAATATTATCAGTGTGTGACATCACTATGCCATAGCAATAATATCACAGCAGCAGTTCAATGTTTGAAGTAGCAGTGGATGATGTCACAAAATGTCAGAATATGTGATATTATTGTAATGTAGTAATGTATCATTTTATGATGCAATTCTGATGTAAAACAATATCACAAAAATGTCGGAGTGCCATCATTGTAACATAGCAATGAGTGCTGTCAGAAATTTTATGACAAACAATATGATGCCCCAGAATGTCATCAGTGTATGATGTCAAAACAGTTCCAATGTATGATGTAACAATCAGTGATCCCCTGAACATCAATGTGTGAAATCACAATAGTTCCAATATATGATGAAGTAATCAATGATGTTCTGGAATATCACCAGTGCTTGACATCATTATGATGTACAATGGATGAATCATGAAATGTCAGTGTGTGTGAAGTCACAAAAGTCGAATGTATGATATCACTACGATAATATCATCACATCCAAAAGTTTTGATTTTTTTGCCTCCATTACTATATTTATAAGTTTCAAGTGCAAATAAATTAATTTTATTTAAAAATTCATGTTATTTGATTTTGCAAAGTCGTGGGTTTTAACAAATGCAATACTAATTATTATAAACTACCCTAACAGTCTAACGACTCTGCAATCCAGAGTTCGGCCTGAGCTCAGGTCTTAACTAAACTCTAACTTAAATATAATTAAATTCCAAACAAACAATCTAACAACAAATGACGTTAACTGGCGAAGCAAAACTGGAAATCAGAACTTACAACTAAAAGTATCGATTAAGTGTTAGAATAGAACAAACAACAATGTTAGAAACTTATGCTAATAAATTTGCAAAGTCGCAGATTAGGACGACTGTTAATACTACGAATTATATACTAAACCTAACAGTTCTAGCGACTCTGCAATCCAGAGTTCGGCCTGAGCTCAGGTCTTTATCTAAGTTCTAACTTAATACTAATTAACTACAAAACAATTTAACAATAACGTAACGTCTAACTGACGAAACAAAATCAGAAATCGGAACTTATTACTAAAGTGCCGATTAAGTGTTAGAAGTGAAACGAACAAACGAGGTTAGAACTTACACTAATAAATTAAAGAATTTCTCAAACAAGTTAGATAATAAGAAAATATAAATTTATTAGACTCCAAACACTTACAA